>OX419345.1:1810000-1820000 GCA_948470475.1 Galaxea fascicularis | reverse complement strand
TGCTATAAAGGGATAATCTAGAGAATCAAAATAGTCGGTATAATCCAAATCGCTACCTGGAGAAAGCTTGATCAGGACGCAGGGCTGTCATTAAGGGCCGGGGGCCAGGGATTTTCCCCTCGTATTTTGAGGTATATCCCCGGCTACTTTGATATAAAACCAGCATGTTGACTTAACTACAGCAACTCGAATCCCCGGTCATTTTTGGCATATCCCCACCTACTTCAAGAATTAGTGACGGCCCTGCGACGTCAAGAACAAATCGCTCTCCACTGACTATAACTGGCATGATAAATACATTAATACTGAACGTCTCAAAGCAAAAATGTTGACGTAATCTTATTTCACGTATAATTAACTCCTTTACTTCTTTTTATCAGCGCCTGTAAAGAAGAAGAAGGACAAACAAAAAACAAATAAGACAAAAATAAGTAAAACTGAGAACATCGACAATGATCTACATATTTATGTGACTAAAATAACTACTATTCACGTGAACTCTAAAACTCCTAGCATTCTATAAATTCTTCTAAAGATGAGGCTTTAACGTCTCCTTGGTTTGACAGTGATGCAAATAGAAAAAGGAAAACTACTATGAAAAGGTGAGGGGTTTGTTCCCAGAAGTCGAGTTACAGGGCCTATGGGTTTGTTTGATATCCTTTTATACTGCACTAAACACTCATAATGGATGAAGAAATATGTAGTGACAACATGTTAAAATATAAAACCGAAGACTCAAAAATATTTTGTTTACTCTTAGTTGACAAATAAAACAAGCTCTTCGTTTCCTGATCGATGCATTGTCCTTTTTCCCAAACTGACAGGTTTTCAGGCGCAGAATAAGTTCAATTTAAAAATTTTCTGCTTGGTGGGGGGGGGGGGGGGCGGGGGTTGGGATTGGCCTTTTATTTTCCCTGGTCTCCGTTTTTTACTGAAACGGATGGCCATCCATTTGCATAAGTATCAAGCTCCCCCATCCTTCCTTTCATCGTAGAGCTGAAATCTAACATACAAACCTTGCTCTTTTGGTGTTACCTGAAAATCTACTCATCCGGCTCTGATTCTTTTCCTTCAAATTCCAGCGTGACGTCATCACCAATGAGCACAAATGGAGCCCAGTGTTTCGGGTGACTGAAATTCTCTGATTCTCGAAGATTCTTCATAGCTTGATGAAGAGCAACAGTAGCGTTTTTCCCAGCTGACAGGTGTTGATAGAAGCTCTTCATGAACTCCAAGGTTGCTTCGTCAGAAATTGCCCACAGTGACACCAATACAGAATGAGCACCGGCCGCCAAGAAAGCTCGAGCAATACCGACTACACCCTCGGAATTGATTTCTCCTCTTCCACTATGGCAGCAGCTGAGCACAACCAGTTTCGCCCGAATCTTAACACCTTGCACATCTGACATTTTCAATATGTAGTCCTCTTCTTTAGGGCCTCGGACCTTTGCTTTAGATCTTGATTTTTCATCTTCATCTTTTTCCCATCCCGGGTTTGGCGATAAAAAAATCTCTCCCGTTTTCTTTCGTCCGTGAGCTGCGATATGAACCAGGGCGGCTGATGACAGCTGTTTCATCACCGTACTTTTGATTGCGTCTTTTCCCGTTAGTGGTGGAATTTTGAGGATATTTGCTATCATCTCTACTTCTTCTCTCGCACAAGGTAATTGCTTGTACTTGGGAGATTGCTTGTACCCGGGCTTTCGTACCTCTCCCAGATATGGATCTCCGACGAGCAGCGCCCCTTTCACATCGTTGCTGTGTTGAAGGGAATCTGTAATTAGCCTCAAACTGGTCAGCGAGGGTGCTATACGGATGCGTATAGATTCGCTCAATGCAGAGAATGGAACCAACCAAAGTTGACCATCGGGGACAATTATTAATTCGTCAACTTGACAAAAGTCTGCAATGGGGCCAATGATTGCATCGTGAAGTGGCTGTAGTGATTTGGTAGTACACTGCAGTGATGCCACTTGCTTCTTAACCCTACTACTGCCATCATCGTCATCGTCATTACCATCTTTATTACCAGTATCATCACGGTCACAACTATCATCGTTTTTGTCGTCTACACCATCGTAATCACCTAAGGCTCGATTCTCGCAAACGACCCTACCATAAATTCCAACTCCGATTTTCTTAAAAGTAGTTTTTAACAAAACGGGAATCGAATCGATGTCCCCATGACTGCTTTGAACTGCATTTTGTCTGAACTCAACCTTATTTCTCTTGCTGATAACCCAGAATGAGACTGCACTGTGTCGATGGGCTAAAACGACTGTGGTAGGTAACCTGTCTGAAATGTAAGAAATTGTTTCTTTCGTCTCAAATGACAAAGATGGAACTTCTGCTAAACCGTACTCAACAATTAAGCTGTCAACCAAAGCCTGTGCTCGCCCTTCCTCGACAGCACACAAAGAATCATTAATCCTTCCTAGTTCTAAAAGGGTTTTCCACAAACCATTGTACGCAGAACGACGAAGGTCCCGGAAACTTATTTTCAAAGCATCTTCAGACTTAATACTAGCTCGCACAATATTTGCCATATCTACACTAACTTCATAACATTTCAAGGCTTCCCCAAAGTTTCCAAGGCTATAGTAAGCGATGCCAAGATTACCGTAGGACTTTCCTTCCCCAGCTCTGTCGCCTACTTCTATCGCTATTGAAAGATTCTTCTCAAGGTACTCTATGGCCCTCTGGAAGTTTCCAACGCTGAGGTAAGCGTTGCCAAGATTGCCGTAGGACATTCCTTCCCCAGCTCTGTCGCCTACTTCTATCGCTATTGAAAGATCCTTCTCAAGGTACTCTATGGCCTTCTGGAAGTTTCCAACGCTAAGGTAAGCGTTGCCAAGATTGCCGTAGGACTTTCCTTCCCCAGCTCTGTCGCCTACTTCTATCGCTATTGAAAGATGCTTCTCATAGCACTCTATGGCCTTCTGGAAGTTTCCAACGCTACGGTAAGCGATGCCAAGATTGCCGTAGGACTTTCCTTCCCCAGCTCTGTCGCCTACTTCTATCGCTATTGAAAGATGCTTCTCAAGGTGCTCTATGGCCTTCTGGAAGTTTCCAACGCTACGGTAAGCGATGCCAAGATTGCCGTAGGACATTCCTTCCCCAGCTCTGTCGCCTACTTCTATCGCTATTGAAAGATTCTTCTCAAGGTACTCTATGGCCTTCTGGAAGTTTCCAACGCTAAGGTAAGCGTTGCCAAGATTGCCGTAGGACATTCCTTCCCCAGCTCTGTCGCCTACTTCTATCGCTATTGAAAGATTCTTCTCAAGGTACTCTATGGCCTTCTGGAAGTTTCCAACGCTACGGTAAGCGATGCCAAGATTGCCGTAGGACTTTCCTTCCCCAGCTCTGTCGCCTACTTCTATCGCTATTGAAAGATGCTTCTCAAGGTACTCTATGGCCTTCTGGAAGTTTCCAACGCTACGGTAAGCGTTGCCAAGATTGCCGTAGGACATTCCTTCCCCAGCTCTGTCGCCTACTTCTATCGCTATTGAAAGATGCTTCTCAAGGTACTCTATGGCCCCCTGAAAGTTTCCAAGGCTATCGTAAGCGTTGCCAAGATTGCCGTAGGACATTCCTTCCCCAGCTCTGTCGCCTACTTCTATCGCTATTGAAAGATCCTTCTCAAGGTACTCTATGGCCTTCTGGAAGTTTCCAACGCTAAGGTAAGCGTTGCCAAGATTGCCGTAGGACATTCCTTCCCCAGCTCTGTCGCCTACTTCTATCGCTATTGAAAGATGCTTCTCAAGGTACTCTATGGCCTTCTGGAAGTTTCCAACGCTACGGTAAGCGTTGCCAAGATTGCCGTAGGACTTTCCTTCCCCAGCTCTGTCGCCTACTTCTATCGCTATTGAAAGATGCTTCTCAAGGTACTCTATGGCCTTCTGGAAGTTTCCAACGCTAAGGTAAGCGTTGCCAAGATTGCCGTAGGACTTTCCTTCCCCAGCTCTGTCGCCTACTTCTATCGCTATTGAAAGATTCTTCTCAAGGTACTCTATGGCCTTCTGGAAGTTTCCAACGCTACGGTAAGCGATGCCAAGATTGCCGTAGGACTTTCCTTCCCCAGCTCTGTCGCCTACTTCTATCGCTATTGAAAGATGCTTCTCAAGGTACTCTATGGCCTTCTGGAAGTTTCCAACGCTAAGGTAAGCGATGCCAAGATTGCCGTAGGACATTCCTTCCCCAGCTCTGTCGCCTACTTCTATCGCTATTGAAAGATTCTTCTCAAGGTACTCTATGGCCTTCTGGAAGTTTCCAACGCTAAGGTAAGCGTTGCCAAGATTGGCGTAGGACTTTCCTTCCCCAGCTCTGTCGCCTACTTCTATCGCTATTGAAAGATCCTTCTCAAGGTACTCTATGGCCTTCTGGAAGTTTCCAACGCTAAGGTAAGCGTTGCCAAGATTGCCGTAGGACATTCCTTCCCCAGCTCTGTCGCCTACTTCGCTACGGTAAGCGTTGCCAAGATTGCTGTCGGAGTTTCCTTCCCCAGCTCTGTCGCCTATCTCTCTCGCTATTGAAAGAAGCTTATCGTGGCACTCCATGGTCTGTTGAAAGTTGGTGATAACTGTTGCTAAGATTTTGATAGGACTTTCCTTTTCGCCTCTATCGCCTACAATACAATACAGCGTTTATTACCGTGGTAAGACCCTTGGCTTAAAGGTCACAGGTATATGTATAAGCGTTGCCAAGGTATATATATATACTCATCCTAAACACGTTTTTAAGGCTATCCCTTATGGCGTAGCGACAAGGTTACAAAGAAATTGCTCGGAACAAGTTTTTCTTGCCGAGAGAACAACTGAATATAAGGGCTATCTAGTAAATCAAGGTTACCCTTCTAAATTAGTGGATGATCAATTTCGTAAGGCCTCAGCCATACCTAGAAGTGATCTACTTAGGACTCGTGCCAGATCTAAGAAGAAATTATTCTTATTTGTGACCACATTTAATCCAAATTTGCCTGATGTAGGTCGCATCAGTAGAAAACACCGAGTTATTTTGGAATCCAACCCTAAATTAAAAGAGCTTTTTCCTCCAAATTCCATCATAGCATCTTTTCGCAGATCTAAAAACCTTAAAGCAAATCAGACACGATTCTGCAAATCAAAACGAGGAAACCAACTGCGAAAAAGAAATATTTTGGAATGGAGAAGAATCCGTTGTATACAATGCTCTCCCGTCGATACGGAATATGTTAAGATGAATTTGGATCGGCTAAGCCTTTCACACTGAGCTAAACCTTGTTCATTTTAACCCTGAGGTGGTGTTACACAGCAACCGACTTATCATGATCAAGTTATTTGTAGCTTCACTTACCTGCTAAATTGAAAAACTGCCAGTAGGTGGTTTGCAGCCAATCTCTAGAGACAGAGGTGACAATGATGAAACGAACAAATACTGGTGGACGAACAAAGCGAGCTAATGAGAGATTGTTTACCGTCCGACCAGCATGGCGGCCATGACGTAACGTGAAAACCACCTATATGGATATCTTCGTGATTCCTAGAAGACAGCACTCAAAGTTAGATTACTACTGAGTTATAGCGGGAAAGAAAAACTTTCGACTGTAAGAGCTAATACTTACCTCAGTCCGCAGATGAACTGAATCCACCGAACAAGAAGTGGCGATAAATGGCATGACCGAAACTGAAAGTAATAAACTTGCACGTGACGTCACTGTATTTTCCATATTTGGGTATCCGCCATGTTGGGGTTCCACCGCGGGTAAAATTTACATGTGTTTATTATGTTTATTATGCATATATGCCATCGCTGTGTACTATACGATGAGTTCTTTGGAAAATGAACGCGTCCCCTCGCTTGACGAGCTTTGTAGTAAGATCCCAATATTGTCGGAGTATTGTGCTAAACTTGACGACAACGTAAAACGAAGATACGTTGAAAAAATCGCCGAAATTGGAGTCGATCCGGTCACCATTCCCGATCAACAGTTTGACACGGAGTGCCTTCCACCTATCGAAGCGATGGATTTGCTTAGCTACTTGGTTTTGGAAACGAGTTTCTACACGAAAGAGCAGTTCAAAGCATACAAGAGTTTGGAAGCCTACAACTTTGTGGTTTCAGGATTTTTATCAGGCATTCAAGGCTGTGTTGTCGCTGGAAAGCACGTTGTTACAGGAAAAGTGAGACATTCACAAAGAATGAATGACCCTTTGATCTATGTCTGGGTTGTCGCCGAAAAAGACGGAACAGTCAAATCAGCCCACTGCTTAGGGTGTAAAGCAGGGCTCTCGGAAACGTGCTCGCATGTTGCAAGTGTGTTGTTTTATATCGAAGCGTGGACGAGGATTCGCGGTAAGTTGGCCTGTACCCAAGTTAAATGTTCGTGGTTGTTGCCATCATTTGTAAAAGATGTCCCATATGCAAAAATGCGCGACATAAATTTGACCTCCGCCACAAAACTTAAAGCGGATTTGGATGAAAAAATCGATAACTTAGGAGAGGCTCAGGCAACATCCTTCACCGGCAGCCGAAGAGAACTAACAGTACAAGTTCCCACGGAGACTGAAATGAACACCCTTTATGAAAGTCTAGACAAATCAAAAATTAAACCAGTGGCTTTAAGTCTTATCAAGCCCTACTCTGACCAGTTTGTATCACAAAGCAGCAGTATCCAAACAATCCCAGACCTTTTTGACGAGGACAATTTAAACCTCACATACACTGATTTACTAAAGAAGTGCTTTAATGTAGAAATTTGCTTATCAAGTGAAGACATTGCACAAATTGAGACAGATACACAAAGCCAGGCAAATGGGAGTGCATTTTTTCGACATAGGGCGGGTCGTATTGGTGCGTCAATGAGTGGAGCAGTCTGCCGGACAAACCCAGCACAGCCATCACAATCACTGATCAAGACAATCTGCTATCCAAATTTATTTAAAGTAAACACAAAAGCAGTGATTCATGGGTGCAAACATGAAGCTGATGCAATTAAAGCCTATGAAGAAGAAATGAAAAACAGTCATGATGACTTTAAACTCTCGCAGTGTGGCTTAGTTATCAACCAAGAGTACCCTTGGATTCATGCCACTCCAGACTTCTTAGTATCTTGCTCATGCTGTGGACTGGGGTGCGGAGAGGTCAAATGTCCTATTTGTATTGACCGATGTGACTTTGACAGTTATGTTTTGAAGAAGAATGCTTGCCTGGAAAAGGTAGCCGGTGATTTCCACCTGAAATGAAACCACGACTACTTTTTTCAAGTTCAACAACAGCTTTTGACATTACCTGAACGGAAGTACAATGATTTTGTTGTTTGTGCTTTTGACAGTTCTCACCGTGCAACAATTATCAAAGAGAGAATTTACCCTGACCATGGTCACTGGAAGGAGGTTTTGCCAAAACTTACGACTTTCTGGAGAACATGTATTTTGCCTGAAATTTTAGGCAGATGGTACACAAGGAAGTGTGACATTTCTGATGAGATACCACAAGCAGGTGTTGGAATTTGTTTCTGCAGAATGCCATCATGTGGAAACACTGTGAAATGTGGAAACCCCCACTGCCCATTTGTTGAATTTCATCCCTCGTGCTTAGCAATCTCAACCCCGCTACCAAGGGTCTGGTACTGCCCACACTGCTGCAGGCTACCACAGTTTAAGCGGTCGAAAAAAGGAAAGGAGAAATCTCCAGAAATAATGGCTAAGGCTTTATCTCTCAACAGTATTTGTATTTGCCAAGCAGTGCCACAGCAATCTGACAAATTACTTGAGTGCCACAGCGATGATTGCCAGAGTGGAAAATTTTTTCACTTGACCTGCCTTGGTTACAAGAAATTGCCCAACAACAGCAAGACAACCTGGAAATGCACCGATTGCAAAACAAAACATGCAAAGCCATTTCATGCCAGCACCGCAGTTCCAGGGACATGTCAGGAAACCCCAGTTGCACCTACCACTTGTTCTTCTCAATCTCATGATGATAAACCTACATCCTATGAACTTGACAATGCACAAGAATCTTATCATGACAGTGAAGAGGAAAGTGCTGATGACGTGGAGGTTACTATGGTTACAACTAGTGAATCTGAACGATATCGTCCACTCAGAAATCTTGATGACCAAGATTATCAGCTTATTATGTCCCCCCATGGTTGGCTTGATGGTGAAATTATCCACAGTGCACAGGTACTTTTGCAGAAAATTAACCCTTTGATTGAAGGTTTTCAGCGTCCTACATTAGGTCCAGTGCGAAATTTTAATGTAGTTTCTGGTGAATTTGTACAGTTATTGCATACAGGACACAATCACTGGGTTTGTGTTAGTTCGATAGGATGCCTTCCCGGAACAGTCAGACTGTTTGACAGTCTATATCATGACATCATCTCACAAGAAGTTGAAGATCAGGTCAAAGACTTAGTATTAGCAGATAGCTTCCAGAAACTCGAGTATGCACCCTGCCAACAGCAAAGAAATGGAAGTGACTGTGGGGTGTTTGCTATTGCTTTTGCGACAAGTCTTGTATTTGGATCCAATCCACAAAACCTGAATTTTGACATTACAAAAATGCGACCACATTTAGTGGCCTGTCTTCAAGCTGGTCTGATGTCTCAGTTTCCATCGTTTTAAATTTTAGTGACTTACAAGAACCGTTGCAATAATTGCAGCATTAGCTGCGTGGACAGCTATCTCACATTGTAAACTAAATAGTTTTTGAGACACACAAAAAAGCTTCAGGTGTTATTGCTATTTATTTACAAAATAAACTGTTTCAACCAATTGGCCACCAGCAAGGTTTGACAAATTAAAATACTTCCCTTTCATTGCTTTACAAATCGTAATCCCCTTAACCCTTCACTCCCAAGATCTGAAATTCAATTCTCCTAACTGATGACCATACAAATCTTTATTCTCTGTTCTTGAGAATTTGGTGTAACATAAAGACACTTTCCCATAGTTGATAATTTTCCAAATTCTCACCACCTGTCTCCTTGACAGAGTAGTAAAATCGTTAGGAGAATTTATTTGCTAGTCATTCCTGGGAGTGAAAGGTGTAAGTAAAAATTTTCTAATGTAGGCGTATGATAAAGAACTTCAACCTAATGGCTTAAAAAACTGCAGCCATTAAGGGAAATAAATCTAGTGGTAAACATCTAAGTACCTTTCCTTTTTGTACAGTTATTAATGATCAATGATGAGGATATCTTTACAAGTAAACAAACTGTCTAACTGGTCATCTCTCATTTGTCTTTTTTCCCTTTTCGAAATATAATTAATTAAAACTGGCTGTTTTTGGTTTTACAAGTTGTATTTTCAAATAAATGAACTGGGAATGACATGACAGGATGAACCTCTCATTGTTATAATTAATAAATATCAACTCCTTGGGTTTAACATATAAAATAGCTTTACAACGACTCCCGGTCAATTTGTATGTTCAAATAAATCAACTGGGAATTACATGACAGGAGAAACCTCCCATTGTTATAATGAAGAAATTTCTTTCAATTTCTTGGGTTTAACATATAAAATTAGCTTTACAAAAGCACATTGTTACCTTTGGGGAGGGGGGGGGGGCACTCAACATATCTTTAGCTGGGGAGGTATGGCTTAGTCACTCATCTCCCAATTTTTCATAACCAGCTTGAGTCATAATACCCTGTCTCAGACAAGAATGAACATCAAAGAATATGGACATCTAAATTATCCTCTAAACGCCGGAGTTGCTTGTGGGTCAATTGTCTAGTGGTGTTTCAAAACTAATTTTCATTCTTTAATCTCCTCATTAACCCTCTTAGAATCCCATTTAATTTAAGGCGAAATCCATATTTGAGCCAAAAAATCCCTAAAAACCATATTCAAATTGGCCACACAACCCCATAAGGGACTTCCCCCAGGTGGTGGTACACACATTTACAACATTTTAAAATAAAACCAACAAATTTCGAAACAGCATGGTTTACATAAGTACAATGGAATCCCAGTTTTGTAAATCCTCTATTTTTTAAAGCTTCTGATAACTT
>OX419345.1:1695000-1807500 GCA_948470475.1 Galaxea fascicularis | reverse complement strand
ATTTTTCTTCGGTTTTGCGGTTTCTAATATACCCCAATGCCCCCTCGAAAATGAGTTTAATTCGCGTGTAAATGAAAATTGCATTGCATATGAAAGAATGAGCACCCAGATATTGTAGCTTTTTATGAATTTGTTGAGAATAACAGCAAAATAAGGGGCTAATTACGTGCTTTTCAGAACGGAAAGAGAGAGTAGACCCGCAAGCTAGGGTAACATTTTCCTCGATTGCACAATTCCTGCGTTATTTGAAAACGGCGTAAGGAAAATTAATTTTGCTCCTTGCTGTTACAGCATAGAAATCTAATTCACAAACTCATGTTGTGACATGTCAATAAATGATTTTGATTTCTTTTCGATGCTTATTTAAACGCCTACTTCGGTTTAATGAATCAATTGTTCCGTCAATGTTTACATTTTGAGTCATTTTGCATTGTGGAGGGTCATTAATATTATTTACATGCTACTGAAATAACTAGCGGCAAGCAAGTGGAACGCACTTTGGAACGGTCACTCACAACTAGAAAAGAAGGGTGGCTAATAGCATTCCAAAATATTAATTACCCTATTTTGCTCTTACAGCACAGAAATATAAATCACAAACCTATGTCATGCAATGCCATCAAGTGATGTTGGCTGAAGTCCTTCTAGCCTGAGAGAGCAGACGTATTTCCGGTTGTCGCTTCTCTTCGCCCGAAGAGAAGCGACAACCGGAAATACGTCTGCTCTCGCAGGCTAAAGTCCTTCGGGACTCAATCATTTGTTCTGTGACGTCATGGCGGCCAGGTTGGTGACCACCAACATGGCCGCCTTGACACGTGAGTAAAATTAAAGAATTTTGCAATTTTGTAATTTATTGAACCGGGCCTAACTGAACAAGCGATCGATCAACGAGCTAGTGGAACTTAAGCCGGCTTGAAAAGGAAGCAAAGCATTAAGGCAATGTATGTTTCTTTTAGGGTTTACAGAGTTTACTTGAGAATCTACGAACTATGCCTAATAAAGTCTTCCTGTTTACATTATTGATTAACGCATTTCGACAAAGAGGGCAATTGGCTGCGGTTAGAGACCAGAACATTTCTTTTCCCGATGTCTCTCCAAAATTCTAACACGATTAATTTTCAACTGGCAGCTACTGCAACGATCTTAGCTTCCCCAATTGTAATCCTTACCAAGCTCGCAAATCATCGCTTTGCCAACTGTACAGTGGACCGGAAAACTATCCGTAGTAATTTAAGACATAATTTACGTCATTGCGGTCAGTAAACAGCAAGAATTCTAGCAATTCTCACACGTGCACTTGGGAAAGGAAGTACGCCAGACTTATTGAATATCCTACAGCGTTTTGAAGCCTTTAGTCCCCAATATCTTACACATATATTCTCCTTACAGTTCGTATTGTTTTCGTATGTTGCATGTGGGGAGAATTCAGTTGTGCAAAAGATTTCTCAACTGATCCCTGGTGATCATTCCCTGTATTGTCATGCGCCGTATGCTCGATAAACTAGTGATATATGGTAAAGAGAAATTAGATGGTGGTCAATATTGGATGTCAGTAAAAGTGATGCCAGACGTGAAAAGGTAGTTTGTTTCAAATAGAACCACAAGGAGAATAGGAGTCCTATTTTGGTCATATTTCCAGTAAAATTCAACGTACAATGACAACACGAATCAATTTTGTTGATTCAAATCACCATACGTGAAAACCGCATGCGATCGTTTTACGAAGCGGTCGGGCAATTACTCTGAAAAGCGAAGCTTTCCGTATGATCGAGGAGTGCCGAATACTAGTGGTTAAGCCCACGGTTATTACTGTATGCGGCTACGTTGCCCGACCGATTCGTAACACGATAGCTTGACGGTTTTCAACTACGGTAAATCGATTCGCGTTGTAATTGGCCAAAATAGGACTTCTACGTTCCCTGTGATAGAACCATACTCACAAAACCCCTAGATTTGGACTCCCCGGTCCAAATCTGAGCGGATCTGGACTCCGAGGTCTAAACCTGCTACCTATAATAACTGGGACCAATGGTCCAATGATAACTTCTCTCGATTATTATAAACGGAAACTTACCGGTAAGTCCCTTTTTAGGGTAAGACGTAGAAAAATAAAAATCTTAAGGGGGTCCAAATCTGCGAGATGGGATCCAGATCCGCTAGCTAATTTGGACCAGGGGAGCCAAATCCGCCGTGGCACCGGGAGACGGAACTTACGAGAAGAAAGAGTCAGCTCTCAATCGAAAACGTTTCCTAAGCGCGCCGTTTCGCACGGTCTCAAATTTATCATAGTCCCCGCCCTCTAATTGATCAGGGAAATACTCTACTTAGAGGAATTTCCGAGTATTTACTGTAAACAGACCGCCATTTAAATCTGTACTCCACCAGTTAATTTTGTACTTTTGAATGTTATTTTCACGGGACATTCCGCTTGTAGACCAATCAACAACAACATTACAACTCTTTGTTTGCATTCCCAGTTCTAAATGGTACATTGCGCAAAAAGGAGAAAAAGGAGATCAGGAGGGTCTATTTTCTTTATTGTTTCCTTGGCGGAATTATTCAGCCTTTCGACCAGTCAGCAAATTATCTGCAGATATGATATGACAGACGAAACAGTCTGTAAGTTAACCAATGACAAGAGGTCTTTCTGGTCTATATCAATTAACACGTCCTCTTTTGTTTATTTGAAGCACAGCTCGAACAGCTGGCGAATTCAGTCGTCACGATCTTTACATCTACTAATCGGGTATTTTGTTTGTTCAATTCCATCCAGACCGTCGAATTTTTATGGTGTACCATCTCCGCCAAAAATCAAAGTTGGAACTCAACATCCAACCTTGGGCATGAATATCGGACTTTGACGTGTAACATCGATGTTCTTCGAATGCAATTTCGAACTTTTGCATGCAAAGTCGGACAACAGGAATCAACGAATTAACGTTCAACTTGAAAGATCAAGCATTAATTTTACGTCGTTTTTACCGAGTTCGCAATTTCGAATTTACACTTAAACAAATGCCCTGTAACACACAACATCCCATTTGATTCATCAAAGATGTACAAAATATGTATCCATTCCGACAATAAATCAGAGTAAACGTATTTGCAGATTAAGTCCAACATTGTAATGCCAGTGTTCGTCTTTGTTGAATGTTGTGTCCTCAAAGTCCAACGTTGGAGCGCCATGTTCATATATTTGGACACTGCAACGCCACGTCTGATGTCGAGTCTTCTTCTTATCAATGTTTCACGACAAGGTCCGATGTTGATGGCTAACGTTGGTTGTTGCGTTGCAACTTTGATTTTGGTAAGTAGCCTGGACTCGTACTCAGCCGTACTCTTTGTCATCTGTGCTCGGAGAGACCTGGGAAAGACAGTCTGACTTGGCTACCAAGCTTTTTAAAAAGGACCAACAAACAGAGATGAATAACAGCGTTTGGTGTACCTAAAATTTTGACTTCTTTTCCGCAATATTTTCATCTAAACGGTGATCAGAATGTCGCAAACCAATAGCGATAAAGATTTCAAAATGACCAAAGAGGTAAGTTTAGCTCTAGTCAGATATTTCTCAATATAAACTGAGGCGCGGTTTGTCCGGGTCTTGAGGGTTTGTAGCTACCCAAAGATAAAAATGTTTATGTTTATCATCAGTTTTTATTATGAGCACTCTGGTTCAGATGTATTTTGGGTTGCATGGCTGAAAAGTATGCACATTTGATAACGTACATCTTGAACATGTAATTAAACTTATCCATAAACGCGTGATTAAAATCAGCTGAGTAATAATAAGACAGGTGGTTTATCTTTAGCATTTTATGTTATAACTTAATTAAATTATAACGGAAACTGCCCTAGAGCTGAATATCAGCTAGTGTTCAAGAAAATCTCTCAAATATATACCCTTTTGATAAAATTTTATTGCATCACTCCTTACTAACGAGAATTGAATATGACCATTCAAATATTTCTTGTGGGACGTCCAAACTAAAACTAATTATTTATTTGCAGGAACTTGACAAGTTTGAAAAAGCTTTGAAAGATGAAGAGTTTCGAAAACTGTTGGTACAATATGCCGAGGAGATATCTGACCCAGAGAACAAGAAGGTTAGCTTTAATTCATTCTCCCAAGAATGAAGTCATTTAGTGAAACAATAACTTTTAGTTTGCAAAGTGAAGTTTTGGAATGCTTCCTCAGAAATATGGCAGTCATGTGTCTAGTCTCCTTGTCAACTAAATTTCCCTCATTTACATTTTGTATAGAGGAAATGATGCCTGTTTCATTTTTTTAATCCCAGCAATGAAACTAAAATATTGAAAAGACTTAGATGCCAAATAACTAACCTAAGGGATTTTTTTGTAGAAATATGAGGAAGAAATAGCGCAGATGGAAAAAATGAGAGGAATGGATGTGAAATTTGTTAATCCCGAGGTAAAGTATTCAGTGCTTAAAAGTGTAGGTGTAAATTTTGGTTGGGATGAACATTTAGTATAAATTACTTCAGTAGATGAACAGTTGTGATAAAGGATAAACTGTTTAATATGTGTGAAAAACATTGGGTTGAACTCTATGCTCCATGAAGAAAACTTGTCATTGATCGCATCTGTGAGTGTTTGACTGTAATTAAATAGATTTTGTTTTATGGTCTGTTGTTAAGTAGGATGGATTGTAAACTTATTTTGTTAAAAATGTTATAAATTAAATAAGTCTGGTTTATACCGCAAGTACTTGTCATTGTATGATATCAAAAAATTTGACATTTGTAAAAAAAAACACAAATACTTAACTTTCACTGATGTGGTATTCTTCTACTTTTCAAGGATGGTTATGTAGTGAAGACAACTGATTGTAGCAATGGAGTGAAAGCATTTATCAACATTTGTTCCAACCAACACATTGGAAAAGCTTCATCTACGTACATGGAGAGAGAGGAGAATGGAATAAAGTAAGAAACTGGCAATTTGAAGCAAAAGTCCAACACTTTTACAGGATTTTCAAACAATATGCTGGACTGATTGATCTCACTGTAATGACTGAAATTAACTATTAAGTTAAAAGAAGAAGCATTTTTGAGCATTATGTCTTGTTAAACAGTCAAGTTGTATGCAAGGTGTAGAACAAGGCAGTGAACAGGCCCGTCAGAGATTGTTATATTTCTACCAGATAAGTTTTGATGTACTATTTTTATCAGCATTACTGGATTTTCGTTAAAACTGACTTGTATGTTAAGTCCAAAACATCAACCATGTGAATGTGTGTATTACTGACCCTTGATAAAATTTTTAGTCTGCTATATATTATTAAGTCAGAGAAACTGCTGAGAAATCTCTTGTTTAATTCCCCTTTTGATCATATTTAGGAAAGCTGGCCAGCAGTGGTATATCCCCTACAGCTTATCCCAACCCAGAGAAGATGTTGACAGAGGTAAGAGCACCCTGGTCTTACCAGAGCTATTAAAATCTTGCTGCCAGTTAATTAACAGGTGTAACCAACTCCTAGTTGGCTTGTTAGCTCAGTTGATAGAGCCCTGCAAGGTATTGCAGATGTCAAGGCAGGGTTGTCACTCATTTTTTAAGTAGGTGGGGATATGCAAAAAAAAAAATAGCCAGGGATTTGAGTTGCTGTAGTGAAGTCAACATGCTGGTTTTATATCAAAGTAGCCAGGGATATACCTCAAAATACGAGGGGAAAATCCCTGATCCCCGGCCCTTAATGACAGCCCTGCATGGGTTTAACTCCTACACAAGCCATTTTCACCATTCCACAAGTGGTGTTCATAACTGTGATGATCACCTACGTCTTCAGTCTTTAACCCGCAGTTAAAATATGTTGTTTTATATATTCAGATTCACCTAACAGGTAACAGTTATGCATGACAGTCAAACCTCCCTTGGCAACCACCTCTTATATAAAGCAACCACTTTTCCTAAATACCATTTGAACTTATTCCAGTCAAATCACTGTAATATTGAAACCTCTTGTAAGTGATCACAACTCCCTTGCAGAACTGCCATTTTGACATTTTTTATTGTTTTTAAACTCCTATTATTGACCATCTCCTATGGGTGCACAAGTTTGTTGTCACATTTTTACTCTCTTGGTTAGCACTGCAGGTGGGTGCATTCCCTGGAATTGTTTCCAACAACTGCACACCAGTGTGTTGTACATGTATGCAGAATTTGCCTCTGTGATGCTAACAACAACATACATGTAGAGTCTTCCGACTTGATTTTGTTTTTGTTTTTGTTTTTTCTTAGCGGGGAACAAGTGTGTTGTTTATGATGCCGTTTTTCATCCTGATACCTATGGTAAAGGCCAAGAGGTAAGAACTATGTTATTTTGTTTTTCTTCTCATCTCTTGACTTCACTTGACATTCCTGGTGATCTTGCACTGAAATTCACCCATTTTAACCAAACAGTGAAAAATGAAAAAAACAAAATGATTTTCCAGCCAAAATTGCTGAGAAAACACACAAAAGCTTAATGTGAAAAAACTGTATGCAAAATCCATGGTGTAGAGTACAGCAGTGCAAGAAAAATGGTATGAAACCACCATCCAAACAGTACAGGAAAGCGAAGTGAACAATTCATTTTTACGATCATTTTATCTTTTTTAATGCACATACATTTTTTGAATTCATGTATCTACAGGACAAAAGATTCAAACACTTGATGATTGACACTGCTATAGATGGGATACAAAGACAGTTCAAAGCAACTTTGGACAAGAAAAGTAGGTGTCATACAGCTGATTACTCTTGGCTGCGCGTACTTTGATGTTCTGGGGGATCGTGACTTTTTTAGGTAGCTTTTAGGAGTGAGTCCCAAGTAAATAGATTGATACTGAGGGCCCTGTAGCCCAAGGGAATTGGCCAGGATTCACAAAATGTAAATGGAAGGCTATGTCTTGTGCGGTTCAACTTGGTTTATTACCCCATACTGATCTTACTTCAATGTTAGGGTAATCTTGACTGTTGTAGGCAAAATAAAAGAAAATTTGCTTGACTTTGTTTCTCCCCTGAGTGTGTCCCAAGTAAATCAGTTGTTACCAAGGGCTCTGTAGCCAAGGATGAGATATCCAAAAAATGCAGAAGATTCCTGTTGTGGTACAACAATATTGTTATTTTATTTTATACAATGGGTGGTGCAGGGTTGTCACTAATCTTTGAAGTAGGTGGGGATATACAAAAAATAACCAGGGATTTGAGTTGCTGTAGTGAGGTCAACATGCTGGTTTTATGTCAAAGTAGCTGGGGGTATACTTCAAAATATGAGGGTAAAATCTCGGTCCCCAGCCCTTAATGACAGCCCTGGTGGAGTAAACCTCATACTCCAATTGGTCCAGACGAGTCTTTGAGCTTAAGGAAGTGAAAAAACAGTGTATAAAACAAATAATTAGATTCCATTTGGTAGTGGATTTGTACAGTTGTACTCTGATAAATGTACTCACACGCTTCCAAATGGAATGTATTTGTTGAGTTTTTCTATCAAAGTCAGCGGTCGGGATCTAACTCAAAATATTTAGTGAAAATCCCCAACTCTTGATCCTTGATGACTGCTCAGGTGGACTGTCCTGTCCTGATAACCTAACAGAATGTTTGGAATAACGCTGTAGTGGCTCATCATGCCATCTAGGGGACAAGGATTAGGAAGTATAATCACATTGCTAGCTGCTGAGAATATCGCCTGAGGCTATTTACTGCGACTTTCATTTCATGGTGTTTTTTTTCCAGACCTCAAGTTTCCAAAGATGAAGTTTAAGGGAATCAAGACGGCCACAGTAATAAGAACAAAGACGGCACAGGTATATCAAGTGTCACGGGGATTTTTCCTGGTCTCTTTGTTGTTAACGATGCCAAGAAATTCATCATGCTGTAGGTCCTCTAATGAGTGACCCATCTCTGGAGTCTTTTGAATCAGCTAACCTCCCTTAACAAAACAAGGCACCGTAGGGAAGTTGACGACAATTTTGATGGTAAAGGCTGAGGATCAACCTTTCTCTATTTACGTGCTTGAAGCCGTTTATAAAGTTTACACCCGTAAGCACATAAAAATTAGTACGCGACGATGGAAATCCACCTTCAGTGAAAAATGTAGGCAGGTCGCCTTTGCCTGTGTTGGCGAATCGACCTAACTGTTGGCGAAACGTCTTGTGGGCGAAAAGGTCGATCGGTTACTGGCTTCTTCATAGCTTAATAACGGCGTCTAAATTTTCCCAAGACTTAAATTGACTTGGCTTGTCTCCTTTTTCCAGGTTCCTGAAGAATCTGCTGAACTGACGATTGGCGGTCAGAAATTTCCGTATCCTTACAGCGATGAACCTGCAGCTGTAGGTGAAGAGGAAAAACAGCCAAAAGCCAAGAATGAGAAGCCAAGGAAAAAAGCTTCTGATCCCAGTGTACCAGAATACAGAATAGTACATCGAGGGCATATTGACCTTCAGAACTTTACGCATGCAAGGTACAGTGTATATTGAGACACGTTATCGTGTATGATAGATACGCTTCGGTCAAGATGAAATTCAGTCAACAGCCGTTAAACTTTGCAAAATTTCATAGAAGGTGGACAATAGACGACATTTTTTATGGGTTTCCCGGCGTAACAAACCCACTTGGGATGTTGGGAGAACACGAGAAAAGACTGTGAGTCATTTACAAGTTTTTCCAGTGATTTCCCAACAGCCCAAGTGGGTTTATTACGCCGGGGAACCCAGTGAAAATCTGGTCTATTGTTTTTATAAGATAATTGTAAGTAGTAATAACGAGTTTCACGAGAAAGTACGTGTTTATCGGTCTATTAAATCATAGGTTTTTGATCAATCAGAACGCGCGTAGTATCTCAGTTATGTTATAAACAATAATGATAGCTGCCGAAATTGAACATCTGTCTGGGCATGAGTTAAGATGTTTCGACCGCCATACTGCTGGTCTTCATCCGGCAATGGAAGCTGGCGAAATGTTCGGTTTAAAATTCCACTATGGTTAAAAACAAGTGATGTCTATCCTGCCGAACTTTCAAATTTCCCACTACGCACCAGGAAGGCCTTTCGCTTCAAATTTGGATCTACGCACTGATCATGAAAAGTTGAATGTATGCACGATCGGAGAAGTTAACATTCCTGAAAAGTAATTTTTGCTGTTGCGGTTTTCTTGCAGGGATGCTAATGCCAGTACCAGACCGAAAGAACTTGTCATCTACATTAATTTGCCAAAGCTGGTGAGTATGGTTTGGAGCGCTTCCATTTGATAATACCGTTGCACGTCACGTGTGACACTATGCGATTGGGCTGCCTTCATCTGCCTTGATTAGTGTGAAATACGAAGGGCATTCACGCAGAGTTTCAAGCTGTTATGATTGACTTAAATTTCCATACATGTTTGTCGTACTATTGGTAATGTTAGTGTCATATAGCTGGTGGAAACAGAGATGATCTTCAAGTCCGATCTACGCCTTTTACAAGCGTAGGGCCAGACTGTTGGTTTCCATAACTAACTGACCATTGAGGGTGCAGATGGCCGCCCAGACTCCACTCAACCCGTAGTTGTGTGGTGGGCTACACCATACAGCAATACCACCTGCAAAAAACACATAACCATGTCCATAATCCTAAACATTCAGCCCTAGTCAACTTGACCTTTTAAACTTTGAGAGTGATCAGCATCAAATTTCTCTTAATAATTTCAACGCCTTATAAAAACAGAGTGGGTACGAGAATTTAGGACAAGATCACAGGTGATGAATTTACTTGATATGTTAACAACTTCTCCTCACTATTTATATGGGAAATGTATTGGGGCAACAAATGAGAATTTAGATTTTCATCTTAGGGTTTAAAGAGTTAACCTCGTTTGCTTGTTTCGTAGGAATCTGCTGCCCCTGTGGATTTGGACATACTGGAGAAACAGTTGCTGTTAAACTGCAAGAAGCCACCTTACCATTTAGATATATCCTTTATTAATTGTCGTCTTTTCACGTCGTAATTCGAACTCGTGTTTGATGGAACAAGAAAAACGATTGTAAGGAATTTTGTTGTGTTTTTTCCAACTCTTTGCATAAAAACGTAAACTATAGTTTTCATCACGGTTTTTGCAGACTCTTGAGTGTTGAATTTCTCATTCTTGGATTCGCTCTCACGAAGGGTTAAAAGCTCGAAAAGTCAGCTTTTGAGTCCATTTACCTTGGCCAATTTACCCGATCTACTCAACTGATGACACGTAAAGATTGTTTCGTTACCCCCCGATGGAGCGACACCTCAAATTCTTTAGAAAGTAACTCCCTGATCCTGTCATCCCTTGCTTCAGTTGCCTTTAGGTTAGAAACTAGTCGTGAATGTCGTAGCTGTACAAAGCAGGCCTTTGACTTTACCTTAACCGTGCACACTTGACACTGCCATATCCAGTCGATGAAGAAAAAGGCGCAGCTAAGTTCGACAAAAGCAAAAGAACGTTGATTGTTACGTTGCCCGTGTTACCCTCGCCGTTGCCAAACATTCACATCCATTCGGTAGGTGCTTGCTTGCTTGTTTGTTTGTTTGCTTGTATCCAGTTTTTTTTTCTTTCGCTTCTGGTGTGCGTTTGTCGAACCCCCGAAACCTTTCGGGCCTATTTCGGGAAACATTATTTTCTTCTTTGCTTAAAACCGAAGACGTTTCCAGGTATGACATTTTGCAGTTAATCTGACCTTTTGCGTCTTAAAATCATAGTAAATGACCAGACTTTTAGAATGAGCGGATCGCAGTTTTAGAACGTTTTCGGGACTTTCGAGAAACGAGCTCCGCCTGGAGCGATTTTTCCAGTCCAGTGAGAAGAATGGAGAATTCGACTCGTTTTACTCTCAGATCTCCGAAAAACTGATTTCTAGCCCGAGAAGTGCTTTTCAAGTCGGTTTTCAAACAATTAAACCAACTTTTTGGGCAAACTAGCCCAGTGCATTTTTCAATTTTATAGCTCGGGCATTCTTTTAAGGATTATTAAAAATGAGAAGAGTCCAACCTTGGGTACGTAAAACAGTTTCGAAACAATTTCGGGAGTTTCGATAAACTCGTGGCTCAGTATGTTTTCTTTTTTGAATTTCTGATTCCTCGCATTCACGTTTTCCTCTCCAGGTTACTATAGTTACAAAAAAGTGTGTGTCAAGTCTCGGCCGTATAGTTCTATGTTTACTGAGAAACATTGCTTCATTTCCCTGAACGCTGAAAAACTCGTGTATCATTTGTTTTACAGGAAAAGGTCTATGACAGAGAAGACCAGACAGAATTAGAAACAGCGGTGATAAGTTCACCGAGCTTCCTCCCATCCTCTTCGACTGCTCACGGTCGAGACATTGCAGAAAGGGGCGAAGACGTCCCCGAAAGTGAGAATAGTCCGGAAGATCCGGAAGAGTGTTCCGACGTCTCTGTCGTCGCTCAAAGCAGACAAATGCAAGTGGAAAGCGACGTTAATGAACACAGCGACATCCGATTCAAGCTTCCTAACTCGTCGATAGGTATGCAAGAAACTTCCATTTTGTAACAAGTAATTCAAGGTACCCCGATCCAGGACTGTTTGCGGTGACATTGAATGCAATTTCCTCAACCTGATCAGAAGTCATCATCCGAGTCAAGGGAGGTTTGTGGTGCCAGTAGTTGGTATGAAGTCTCTTGATGAAGTTTGTGAGGTTCCCCTGTGAACGCCGTTGGAAATGTGTTGATAAACAACTGTTATATGTTTTGAACCAGGTATGACAGCCTGCGAGCAAGCTCTCTTTTGGGGTCTCGCGCGAGAATTATTTCGGGCGCAAGCGGTGGATTCTCTCGTGGTTCGCTTCGTTTGCGCGACACCCCAACAGCGCATGCTCGCAGGCTGGATATTACTGGGTTTACTCATACACGTCATTATCTCTCTTTGTAGGTTTCTCTTCGCCTTGTTTCTTTACTTGCCCGCCTTACACCTATCATCAAAACAATGACGTCATTGCAGTCATCATTCGTGTACCAAATATTGCCCTAGACTCAGTCTCTCTCGGCTTCAACAAGAACAAGGTCAGTTAGGTTTACTTGCGCATGCGTTCGTCAGTTGTAAACACACGGAAACGCGTATTCCGTTTCCAGCTCCCTCCGTAGGGAAACCGATTGTAGAAGGCATAAGCAGCGATTACGGCAAACAGGTTTAACAGGTTCAGTGTTGCACTGTTCGTCTGTTATACATTTTACCTTCCAATACAACGCAACATCGCAGAATGTCAAATAAATTCGTGAAAGTATCGCGAATTAGTTTGAAGTAACGAGTCTGATTCTCGCCCCTAACACCTTTACTCTGTGTAAGGTGATCTCTTGTTCTACCGCAAATATAGACCCTTTGCAAAAATGGCTGCCTTTAAATTATTTTTTTTTGTTCGTATTCAAAATAGCCTTACTAACCTCGTTTTTGAGACAAAAATTCTAAAAAAATTTTGTCACCCCGAGAGAGGTTAGTGAGGCTATTTTGAATATGAACAAAAGAATAATTTAAAGGCAGTCATTTTTGGGTCTGTTGCAGATAGAAAACTTTCCTGCCTTTCTGGACATTAGATTCAAATCCAAGTGAAACCCTCGAGATGTAAATTCCAGGTCTAAGTTTTAAAAAAGCCCAATACAAGGCTAGTAGAAACTTTTGGCTTATGACGCCGTTGTTGATGTTATCTCGTTCTTGTTAGGCCTACATCAGTTTTCCATCCGGGACTTCCAGACCTGGAGAAATGCCTTCCCCGGATTTCGCTCTTTACCTTCAGTTCCCGGATAACCATTGCCTCGACACGGAGCTCTGTAATATTGACGTCAGCGAGGAGAACCTCGTTCTCACGCTACAGAAATTAGATGCCTGCAAAGGCTTATGGGAGAGTTTTCAGGCAGGTTCCGGAGAGGATAATTTGGAGGTGAGTCTTTGATTGAACTTTTGCTAAATGTTTGCGTTTATTATGACATAGCACGGTTTTCAGTTGTCGTAAGACCAAAACCAAAGCAATCACTCTGACAAATCACAAAAGACGCAGACGGACACCAGACCAATCAGAGTTCTAAGCAATTACAAGAAACCGGCGAAAAGCGCGGGAAAATGAGCGCGTTCAGGAAGGCGGTGCGAGTTTTGACAACCAATCACAGAGGGAAATAGGGTGAAACCTAAGCAAACGAGAAGTATTCATGACAGTCAACTGTAAACCGCACCGAAGGGCCAAACTTGAACTTGGCTGGACAAACAAAAAGGCTTCTTAAGTTTTGAGGTAATTCACTACAAGAAGTAAAGCCTAGAAATGAACATTTTCCGCGTAGAATATTGGATGATACTGAATTTAGTTAAGTTGAATGTTGGTAATTTCGTTGATTGAATCACAAAAAAGCGATCCCTCTTTTTCCAGAAAAATACCATGAACCGCGATCAAGGATGTTAATTGGCGCCAGGCGATGGGGTTTTAATCAAGCCTCGCAATAATAACGAGACTCAAGTGCGTCTCGAAAGCTCGATCCACTGCCAGTGGAGGAAGGGGCACGTGTTATTATTATCGAATTCCTAGCAAAAGGATCTTTATACTGTGCAAAAATAACACAAGGACTCAAAGCGGCGCCAAATGCGAAAAAAAATATTTGAGTCGAAGCGACAAACGCGCAAAATGGCGGGAAAATCTTGGTTATGTTTAAGTTTCTGTTGTCGCGCTTTCCCAAAAATATTAGTAACAATCCTCCCTAGCTGTTTATTATTTAACTACCGCTTATCACCGGAGATGATAGCATGTTTCTTTTACAGACCAAATTCTTTGTAACCGAGAACACGATTGATGTGATGATGAAAGAAATTGCAGAACAGGATCCATGGGTAAGTAAGATGCTTATTAGTGCGTGCAAAGCGCGGTCAATGCGCGGTTACAAACCAACATTAACGCTTTTAGACAGCTTAAAGTCGTTACAATTTAGGTATCAGTGTTGAAAAGCTGCTTGAAATCACTATCAGTGACTTTCTAAAAACTAGCTTTTAAAAACCGAAGGCGTCTCGACATTGCAGTGGACATAAGGTAAATTGTTTCAAAATATTGCTGCAAAGGAATGGATTTCTGTGGCTTTATTGCACAAGGATTGGTCTTGGATAGTCAGTGAAAATTGGTTTGTGGTCAGTGAAAATTCCGGGAAAAGTCAGGGATATTTTTTATGCCAGTGTGTGGTAACCCTTTTGATATGTGCGGTTAAACTAGCAGGTGTAAAACCTAACACCCGTTACGGTTAAAATAATAGACCACTAGCAATTCCAACACGTGGTTTTATGAAGAGAGGCGTTAGAACGTCGCTCTCACTGAGTAAACTGTCTGTTTCGCCTCCTTTTTCTGGGTTTAGGGCGATGCAAACGGAGAAGTAAAGGTGAAGGTTTCTTCTCTCACCGAAGAATGTCTCGGCCTTGATGTGGAAACTACTTTGATCGACTCTAATGTTAAAGAACTATCGGGATTTCATGTAGAAACAAACACAAAGCACATGGGAGACAGTATAAGCTCTTGTGAAGAAGTAACGACTGACTTGGCGGATGAATTGCGAAAAACTAAGCTTCACTCGGGTGTCCCCCAGGTGAGCGAATCCAGCGGCAAAATGTGTGAGATTGAGGGCGCTAATAATCAGAGGAAAGAGTCGGCGCATTGGGACCCGGAGATGGCTGACAGTGACGAAGCCTCCGCAGAAAAGGGGGATAATTTTGTGTCGAGCGATGTTATAACTAACGCTGTTAGAACTAGGAGATCTATTTTAAGACGGACTTCAAGCACTTCTACCGATGAATCCTTAGGGGATGAGGGTGAATTTAACGGAACGCCGGAGTCCCCGAGCAAGAAAAATGTTAGATTCAATTTGAATCCAAACGTTCGTGTCTTCAGCAACAAAAAGGACAAAAAGAAAAGGAAATTAGAGGCGAGACGGAAAAAGGCCCGAAAACATTCACTGAATAGTGAAGAAAGCGGGTCTGAGCAGAGCAACGGGACGTCTCCCGTCCATGATGTGACGGGATTTAACGGGTTTGAGAAGGAAGCCCGCGGGAACCGTATCCAAGAAGGGGTCAATGAGGCCTCATCAGAAATTAATAGCGGTGTTGATAAAAGGGCCGAAGCAGTGGGTTTTCAAGCGGGTGATAAAAAATCCTTTGGGTTGTCCAACAATTTGATATTTCAACTGGATGACTGACAGCTTTACCAAATTTTTAATTTCTTGTTTTACATAAAAATGGTTTTGAGAATTCCCGAAGCCCGTGACTCGTTTTTAACTCGGCATGATGACATAGCAGAATTCACAATAACGGGAATGCTTGAGTTTGTTTTACATGGAAACTGAAATCGTAGCCACGATGAGTCAAATCAAGTACTTCATGCACGTTTTAAAACCAAACTGTGCATCTCCAATAACTGGGTTCATTGCTGTTGTCGGCTCTCTTTTGCTCCTAATTTGGGTCATTAAATGCACCGTGTCACAAAAAACGCGGAGACCTTTCTCTTCCTCTTCCACGTGAACCCCCTTCGATATAGGTGCCTCTGAGTTTTGATTTACATAGCTTGTTCATCTCCGCTCGCGTTTAGGATCTAAGAAACAAAGTGCGAATGCACGCAGTCTAGGTTCGTATGTTTTGCCCCAGCAATGGTTCTTTTTTTGCTAGCGGTTTGCTTTTAAGGGTCTGTGAGGGAAAGATAGATTTGAATAAAATGTTGTCATTTACTACATTTGTTGGTCGTTTGTAACACCTCCGTCAGATTTCTTTGGTTGAACTGTTTTTCGCCCGGCGCAGTCTGCACGTACTACGGTTATGCAATTGCTTACTGGTCATTAGTTATTCAACAATTAACAATTATTCACCGAAGTGGAGGGTGAA
Source organism: Galaxea fascicularis (assembly GCA_948470475.1). Classification (NCBI taxonomy): domain Eukaryota; kingdom Metazoa; phylum Cnidaria; class Anthozoa; order Scleractinia; family Euphylliidae; genus Galaxea; species Galaxea fascicularis. The sequence continues at coordinate 1,791,651 of OX419345.1, read as the reverse complement.
TAGTGATGAATAATTTGGGGGGTGGGTTAGGGGGAGGACTGAGACGGCTGACATTTCAGACTATGAATTTCGTTGACGTTGTCGTGGCCGTTACTGAAGTAACAGCAAAAGCGTCAAGTAAAAAACCAATATCTTTTTCTCTCTCTCGAGACCATTGTGCCTCGTCTCCTGGCTACAAAGAAAATCACGTCGTATCCGCCTTCTTTGGCATGATGGTATCTATATCTTGACATGCGCAATTCTTTTCATGCTGCCTTTAACACACAAAGTCCTTTTAAAGATTATTCATGCACTGTGCTCCTTGAACTCGGTATTAAAGCGAGAGATGGTAAGTAGAGTATTTTGTGTCGTTTCTTTGAAGGATAGTTAGGGATAATTTCAAGTAGTAGTCAAATTAAAGAGGGAATATTCTGGCTTGTTCATCATTTACTTAATCGCATTGTTTGGTCTGATTTGCGCTCCGTCTATTTAGGTTAATTACATGTCGTGATTGTTTGTCGTTTTCGTGCCATTACAAGCATAATTACCATAATCTCCCTTTCTATTTCGTGACGCCAGCCAGTTCATTGCTGTTAGGACAATTCTAGGAAAAGTTAAAGCAAAGCTGATAAGCAAACAACAAAATCTTGATTATGAGTGTATAAAATCTTGATTATGAGTGTGCGTAAATCACTTGAGTCATCGTCAAGTTAATATCTCGTCACACCCTAATTATTCGTCGAGTTTAGAAGTTTTAGTGTTTTCAATCACAAGCTCCCTGCCTGAAATTAAGAGTTGGTGGTCTTTATTCCAGAACCAAAAACCAACAAAAATTAACGGGCTAAGTAGTCTTACAAAATTACTCATTGAAAGAGATTTAATTTTCAACATGCAATATCTGTCATCAACGATCAACTGCCAAGAAACAATACTTGGCCGTATTGGCCCTTTTCGGAGCACACTATTAATCCCTCTTGTGTGTGCAAGCTCTCGAACTTTTAACTTTGCTCTGTTCGGACAGCGAGAACTTTTGCGATTTTCGGATTTTTTTTGTGCCTCTTTTCTGCGCCGTCTGGTTTGTCTCGTTTTCGTGCTGTTGTTGGCTTAAATCCAATTCCTGTGCCATTTCAAATCCATCCGTTGAGTACTCGATATCTACCAATATTCGGCATTTTTTGATGTTTATCTTATTGTAGCGTAATCAGTCCAACCGATTTTGTGATTCAAAACAACACGGATAAGGTGGATTTCCGGTCGAGATCTGTACGGGTCCGCAAATGATCCCCAAATTAAACCGCAAATGATCCCGACTAAAAAATAAAGAATGGTATGGATGCTGAAATAGCGTGGATAGGGAATTGGCGTGAATAGCGATTATCATGGCTCACAACTAGCATCTTTTCCACACGTTCGGCTGAATTTTTTCATTAACTGTAACAACTGACAAATAAAACTGCTGATTTCAATTGCAGGCCAGAAGTTTTGTATTCTTTGCAACCAGACTCCCTTTAACAGATTTTCTTCAATAACGCAACATATGCCTCGTATCTCTCCTCAGTTAAACATTGTTATTTTTCCTATAAACACGCTGCCTTAAGCCTTCGTCGCCTTGCTTAGGCCAGTCGTGTAATGATTTCTCTCCAGTTAAAATACTGTAAAGTGCATCGTAGACGTCATCGTCCAAAGACAGATTTTTTCTTTGGGGCTAGGAGTAGAACGTTTAGTTTGTTAAATTCTCAGGTTAGTTTTGTATTTAAAAAAGCCTCTTCTTCTAGGACAGTTTACAAATATCTAAAGTATAACTATCCTGGGGTGACTAGCTGAACGTGTGGCGCAAAGTTTGAAGCCGCACATGATCAGTTCCTGAATGATCCGGCTCTAGTTTTGTAACACACCTAAAAGTTGCGTTACCGGCAGACATTTTAGCGACTAGATTTAATCGTCCAATTTGATATTTGCTTTGAAACTCAGAAATCTGTTCAAAGTGTTTAAAAAACGATGAAAATCTCATTTTAAGCCTGCTCTAGGATCCTGTTGCGAGTTGTGGGCGCTAAATATAGTAAAGTGACTACATGCAAGATCATCAAATGAAGACTGATCCTAGCAGTTGTGAACGCAATTTATGCAATTGCGTAAAGAAGCCTGAAAAAAAAACATTCAGGACTTATACGGGGTTTTTTCAGGCTTCTTTACGCACCTTTATGGTCGCGCCAGAGCGTTCTTATTTTATGCCTTTTATTTTCCAAAACGTTTTAAGTCTTGTCCCTATGAAAACGAAAACTGACAAACGCTTTGTGTTGAATCGATGACTGCGACATGTACGTCATTCTCAACTCAGCAGTACAGGTTAATTTTGCGGCGTCCGCCGTAGAATAAGTAGTTGCTTGTTTTTTCGAACTCGTTCTTTATTCGCCAAAAGTCGTCAAATACGTAAAATTATTGCCAATTAATCTAAAACGGTGGTGCAGTAGTATCCCCAAATCTTCTTTTCCTCGCATTTGCATTGCAAATCTTATTAAACATTGAAAGTAAAATAGGATATCTTGTTTCCTCTTTAATTGTCCATACGAGTTGATAGCAGAACTCATTCGATACTCGACAAGGTTTACCGCAGCCAGGTACCCTATTCAACATTTCATGTCTGTATTTGAACAAGTGTGACTTGCCATGCAAAACAGATGAAAGAGAGGACCCGGAGACCCTCGCACAATCGCACAATCCGTTTCATTGCTTCTCCCAACAGGTCAAACAAAACCTTTCCAAGAAACACTGTTTATGGCAAAACTTTCTAGGTTATTGTCGCGTACAATCGGATGTTATACCAGCCTGCTCGGCAAATACCGCCAGAATAGTCGCAAAACTGACGCAGGGTCTTCCTCGTATGTCTTCCTTGTATGTTACTGTGGCAACAAAAGGCAATCTTCCCTTGACAGGCAGTCACTCAGCTCTTTCTGTTTAAACAATAAAACTCTCGGAGGAAAATCTCAATGGAACGTTTTGCTCATCTGTACAGACTCTTGGGTATAGAATTTAGTTCCTTTCTTCTAAAGTCCATGAGAAACTGGAAATGCTGTGAGTTGAAAGCTATTCTTTTAATTAAGGATTCGTGAGTAGCTAATTTAGACGCAATAAAAATTCTCCGAATGCGTCGAAAATTCATGGATTTACTAAGTGTTTCGATGATTGTTATTCGCAGGTTTGGGTTTTGGAATTTCACTGGCCTATCTTTTAAGCCGGTAGTCGCTAATTAATTTTATCGCACGATTAATTTTTGAGACCATTTAATTTTTAACGTAACCGATAATATGCTCACCTACACGAGAAAGTAAAACCACACTAGAATAAGAAGACCGCGTAGCTGTTATGTATTGTGTCAAGTTATCAGTTTTATTTCCTAAAAAATAGACTGCCAGTCTATTTTTTAGGAAATAAAACTGATAACTTGACACAATACATAACAGCTACGCTGAAATTATTCAAACTACGCGAATAAACCTTAATTATATGTTCAATCCGTCACCTCCACCTCCACGCGTAAACCTCGAAGGGGACTCAAAAGAACCCACACAGTGACCGCAAATATTAGTGAACGAGTAAACGTACTCTCTTATGCTGTGGTCTACCTTAATGTACATCTATAAGTTGAATGCAGAACACCTCCCTCCCCCCGCACCTCACAAAATTCTCAGTTGGTCATAGAAACCAAACGTCTCGCGATTGTTGTTCCTATGCTCCTTGTGGGAGCAAAAAGGATCTGTTAGTACTCTATATAAACTTCGAATACAACAGCAGTTAATAAGCCAAAAATATCATTTTCTTTTGTGCAGGTAATTGTTAGATGGAATGGTTTTTCCTGGACGAAGGGTTCAACGCAGACTGAGACCTTGCTGTAGGGCTTCCCAGTATTCTTGTACGCTATCCTTAATCATATTCACTATTTACGTCTATTTCACAAGAATCAGATCACAAATGAAGAGCGTTCCGCAATGGAAAACCGGAGAGGCATGTTCAGCTAACGAAGTTGCCACACCCAAGGGCTGTGTTCCATGCCTTCCGGGCACGTTTAGTTTTCCCAATTGGAGTGAATGCAAGCCTTGGTTGAATTGCTCAGAAATTGCTCTCCAGATTCATCCCATCAGTCGATTTCACCACGGAATAACTAAACGCGTTTGGCATGCAGAATGGAGGGGTTATCACGTTGTGTTTGTTAACTGTTCAGCATCGGATCCTGTTAAACGGGAGCGTTGTTCCAAAGGGTTGTCTAACCTGGAGCAGATACAGGGGCAGTTTGCCACTCGATTGGTGGGCAAGTGTCCTGAAAAACTACAGGTAAGAAAGACCATGACTCATGTTAAAGCAGTGTTAGATTTCCCTCGGCGGAAACGTATAGATCGATTGTTTTCTGAAGCGAAGCCCAGGCAGGTATCAAAAAACTGCTTGTATCGATTTCAACTTCCCTGGTAATATGGCTGAGCGCATGTGTCGGGTGGTGGCCATACCGCCATACTGGTGTTAATGTGCCTCCTTTAATTTCCTGATTAGTTTAATTAGCTCGAATGAGTCCTAAGTATTTTCTGTTTTGTTTCAGATTGTTACAATGTTTTACAAGCATGGCACTCTTAGATTTCTGGACAAACTTCTTGAAAGTCATGAGCTCTCACAGCATAACAACATAAAAACACGATTTCAGCTGGTCGTGGAGTACGCTAAAGTGTTGAACTACTTGCACAACAGTCCAATTGGAGTCCGTGTGATGTGTGATAGTCCCTTCTTAGACAAATTACTTGATCAGTACTTGATCACTGACGATTTTCATTTGGTAGTGAATGACGTGGATGGCTTAGAAGAAGTAACTGCGGAAGGTGGGTGCCACAGGCGGCCCAATGTCTTAAGTCAGTCGTCGCAACTCAAAATCGAACAGCAAGGTTGGCCAAAACAATCAGAACCATTACAATTTCAATTAAGGCCGGTCTTCGACGAAAAAATTGACATTTGGAAAATACCCTGGGTCGTGGAAAAGCTGATTGGTAAAGTGAAAGGAAGCAATTTCGCAAAAAGAGAGATTAGCGAAATAATGACAAAGTGTCATACATTTAACCCTCAACAACGGCCATCTGCGAACAAAGTTCTGCAAGAGTTACAACGGGTCCAGACAATAATCACAAACAGCAGCTATCTCTACACTTGATCCTTGTTTAACTCAGGGTCCCAAAGGGTAGTTTCCTGAAGCCCCAGAGCCCTGAATTTTTTTTTGCCATGGAGCTCGGAGCCCGATCATTTCACTGCCTAGAAACCTGACAATTTTTGGCTGGATGCCTAAAGCAAATGATATGGAGCCCTAAAGCCCCGAAAAAATTAAATTGGAGCCCTAAACCCATTTGGGTCCATGTTAACTTCTTCATTAAATACATTTGGAGTTCCACGACCTAACTAAAACATTAACTAAATGAACAACTCGGTTCTTTTTCATGAACTAGAGAAGAAATCACCTGAATATGTTTTTTTACTTAGAAGAAAGCCTAATTCTTCCAGATCTGAAATACGATCGGTAAGGGCCTTCGTTACAAAATAAAAGAGTCAGGTCCCGTACCTAGATAGCTCAGCAATGAACTTGTTCCGATTACTCTATCCTACCCCGTAACAAAAGCGGACCTATTACTTCATCCTTTAAGTGACGAAAATGATGGCCAATCAACCCTTAACTTATTAGTATCAACGATCCACGGTCATTTTCTAGTTGAAATTTACAAGTAAAAATTCCGCATATATACAATTTCTGAAACAATGGGATAAAAGGTAAAAACTAAGTATTTACATACGAACAATAAAAAAAAACAGAAAGCGAAAATGAAGTGTAAATGAGAGGTGAAAAGAACAAAAACTGTTGGAAGTGTTAAGCAAACAGCTTTGCGCGGATAGAATCACTCTGTTTGTTTAGTTTTGGCTTAAGGTCCCGAATAAAAAAACATTTCAAAAATCAAGCAATCGAACTTGTTCGAGCACTTCCTCAGGACCCTTCCTGGGGAAGTGTTCGAACAGCTGTTTGCTTAACACTTCCAAAATGATCCCATCCCGAATAAAGGCAAACATTAAAGTTATTTTACGAACTTCATCTTTACTCGAATTTATAGATTTGGGCGATCTAGAGTATGGGAATGACCCATAATAGTCTTTTGCATTTTTTTTGTCACTGTAATAACGACTGACAACGTCAAACAACATCCTAAGCTTTTTACGACGCAATCTTCGCTCTTATCTAACCAATTGTTGAATCACCGTATCGCTACAGTCTGGGGTCCCCAAGAAGCTTAATTAAAATATACAACTTCAGACCCGAGCAGCTTGCTGGGTACTCGGGCGTCATGACGGATTGGACAGAGTCACCTACATGGAGCTCCACCAGGAGTTATCGGGATACGGGATATTTAAAAAAGAGATCCCGGGATATCGAACTGGCATCAACAAACCATAGGAATTGACAGAATACGGGATATTTAGGCAAAAAATTAATAGTATACGGGATGTCAGACCCTCAGGCCCCCTTCCAATGGAGCCTGAACATGGAGATCCCTGACCCGGGAGTCCAGAAGATCGCATACATGTCTCTGTTTACAAGCAGACAACCTTTAGAGAAGCTGCAGACAAGCTTCAGAGAGAAAGGAGCCTCACTGAGAATGGACACAAGGCTTTCATCTATTACCCATTGATATTTTTAACTATATATATGGACTGTTATAGGAACTTGTTTTTCTCCACAACAATCGCACAGTAGAATCATCTCCCACTGCAATTGTCTGCCTCCTTGTCTTCAATCAAGCAGCCTCCTTGTAACTTTCCAAATTTATCAGTAATTTGATTGTTCTGGCCCCGGTTGTTCAAACGTTGGATAGCGCTATCCACAAGATAAATCACTATCCAACGGATAAGTAATGGGAAAGCTAATTGCACTATCCACTGGATAGATATTTGAATAACCGGGGAACAACCTTTGAACAACCGCGGCCTGGTGTATTTTATTGTTATCATTATTGTTATATTCTGAAAGCAACGCCTGAAAAAAAATGGTGACGAGGTTGCGCCCTTTCCTGCCCAGTCCCTCGCTATTGAAACCTGGGAAAAACTTTGTTCACATCCAGGATAAGTTGTTTCAGGTTGTTTACAGTGTAAAAGGTTGAAACGACAAGGTGTTTACCACATCGCAAATGAATGATTCATCTGGAAATTTGCATCTACATGGATGTCATCATCTGTAGGGCTTCAAGATTATTTTTCCAGCCATAGTGCTCTGTCTGCCGTCGAGAACTCTGAAAGAAAGTCTACCAAGGTCTTCGCGACAAGTCGCCCGCGCGCTAACGCTGTACCTGAAAATTGTAATCTTCTTTGTCGTTATTCAGACGAAATATGTCCAAACAGATCGGAGTGACTGTACCAGATTCTGAGACGTTAAGCTCTGAGAAGTCCAAGCGTTTCACGGTGAGTGGAAATTTCTTCTCTCTGAAAATTTTCTCCGTCTTTATTTAAGTAATTTAAGCTTGTATTGCTATAATTGTGTCAACCTTTTGATGTTTGTTTTATGTTCGAGCTGATAGCGTTGTCAGATTACAACAAAGAACACGATAATCCTACTGTTTACAAGTTCTTTTCGCTCACAGATTAAGTTAGGTGTTCGATGGTGCAAATTAGGAGCGAATTTATTACCATTCGCCTAAGAAGTAATAATAATTATATCGAGTAAACCTTTGATCTGGAAAACAATTTGTGAAATCTTGTTCCTTCGATCACGCTGGTAAATTCTTTACACTGCAAATATTATTGTTTTCGTTGTACTGCTAATTGAAATAGTACATCTACAATTTCTCCTAAAGAAAAACTTTCAGTTACAAATTGATTCAGCTGCTAAACGTTTAGTTTCATAAAACAAACTTGAGAATCTCTTGTTGAGAAATGGTCTTACATGAAGTGCGCTTCCATCTCTCTCACTTAAAATTTTGGCATTTTCAATTCAAGTAGACACATAATTTTGGCACTTAGTGAGCAAAAATACTTTCTGTCAGCCATGGTGCAAAATCAATATAAATGTATCCCAGGTAATTACCCAGGCCAAGACTGCCAATAGAGGGTTTTGATGTCACCTACACTGCTTTGGGTGGAATTTCTCCATTGTTTCCTGACTGAAAAAAAAAATTAATAAGCCACACCCTTGGTGTGGCTTATTAATTGCCTTTCAAAGGCCCAGTGGAGCTGATATAATGTTTGGCAAATGTCAAATTTGAGACCACCATTTCTCTGGAAGCCAGAAACATTTTTAGACTTGAAGGAAAATGCATGGTGGCATCACCATCCCACAAAGCCTCAGAGGCAGCTGTGTATAATGTTTCCTGACCACAAATATTTACCATTGTAAGGTATAGATTCCAGTATTGTCCCTTCTGTTGCTTGCATGCTTCATATTAATTCCAAGTGACTCTTCTCCAAACCAATGTGGCTTCCTGAATCCTTTAAAGGGATCAATAGTTATTGATCATTGCTGAATCTTAAATGGCTGCTTCACTCACTCAGGTGACCATTTTTCTTTCCTTTTGATTGGTTGCTTAAGTGAGATTTAAATTATGTAGAAGGAAATACTGCAACTTACGATCATCAAACCTGGTTATGTATTCTCCTGCCTTTTTTATTACACTCCCTCTTCTTAAGTTCTCAACCTTTTTTTTTTATTTCTCAAGGTATATAAAGTTCTAGTCAAGCTTCCAGATGGGCGAAGTTACTTCATCTTCCGAAGATACAATGAATTTTATAATTTGTATGAAAAGGTGCAGTTGATTGCTTATTCTCAATGAGATAATAAATAAAATTATTGTTAATCTACCCTTTAGGTATAAGGGAGTTAGGGGGTGCATAATAACTAAATTTATCACTCATGTTATTTTCAGATCAAGAAAGTTTACCCTGATATGAATATCAAGTTACCAGGCAAACGACGCCTTGGAAATAACTTTGATCCTGGTAATTCTATGGCATTTAAATTTTAGTATGTTTTGGGCTTAATTTGATATTGGTTAAGTAAATAACACCTTGATGCATTGATTTGCTTCCATCCAATCTCTTTGTCAGAGTTTATAAAAATGAGAAGAGAGGGCCTTAATGAGTTTACAAGCAAGATTATCAGCCATCCAAGTGCAATTGAACAGTAAGGAGACATCATTTCACTTTTAATGCTACTAAAAAAAAGAGTGATAAATAAAGCTGTTGTAGTTGTTCAATGTTTATTGGTTGATCTTTGATACAACTAGATGGTGGGTTTTCTCAAAGTAGTGTACCTGTTATAGTAAGACTCAGTTGAGGAATATAAAGCTATCTATAGATGAATACCCTGGGGGGTGGGGACTCCCCTACATAAATGATAGGGGTGCTTGTCACAAAGTTTGAAAACAACCCTGCAGGTACCAGAATCTTGTTTTGTGGGCATGTCCCAAAGTAATGTTAACAGCCTTTAAGAGGTACTAATTCCAAAACCCCTAAAAGGTACCACAACAACTCTGCCGGCAGTCATTTGGGGTTTTAGCACCCTAAGTGGTACCAATCCTCAAATTCTCCTCCTTCGAAGATATGACAAACAACCCTGTCATTTTTATAGGGAAGTCTCCGACCCCCCACCCCCTTCCCAGTGTGAATACATGTACTGTAAAGTGGTCCATCTGAATTATGGGAATGAGAACGACCTCAGTTTAATATTGGACATCAGTTGGAGAACATCTACTACATGACGTACTTCAACCATTCAAAGTGTACACAATTCCTTTGAACATTTTGAAGCAAGATAAACAAAGACCAACAAATGTAATTTTCATAAGATGGGATAACTGGTAAATGAGAGTGTCTGTGCAAGGCCATGGCCATTATCAAGGACATCAACCTGCACTTAGAAACCTCAAGTAGTAAACTTCCGATATAGAGTTTCCTCTTTGAGGCAGGGTGTAGCTCTTATTAAAGGATGCATTGTATGCACCAGGGTCAAAACTAACAAGAGCAAGTATCAACTTCCATTAGATTCAAAGATGATTTTAGTTCTTCTTTATTGTAAGGCTCCACATCATAGAATGGGGTGAACTTACCTGGTCAGCATGCATCAAAATAATTAATATTCTTTTATTTTTAAAAGAATGATACAGTAACATTGTATAAAAAGTATTCTTTTATTTACTGTGTTTTGAGGTTTTCTGTTGACATTTCCTCAGCCCTGATGTACGTCTGTTTTTATCACTGGATAATCCAAAGAATGCTCAGGTAAACGATGACACAGAGCAGTTTGGAACAGATGAAGCTGATTCACTGGTAAACGAACATGTACTGGTAATATGCAGGGCTGTCATTAAGGACCGGGGGCGGGGATTTTCTCCTTGTATTTTGAGGTAATCCCCCGGCTACTTTGATATAAAACCAGCATGTTGACTTCACTACAGCCACTCGAATCTCCGGCTATTTTTTTGTACATCCCCATCTACTTCAAAAATTAGTGACAGCCCTGATATGGTTTCACAAATACAGTATTCTCCCTTGTTTTCAGCCCAACAGGTAAAACAAGGTTTTCAAACTGGTAGAGCAGTCATGACCATGTTTATAACATCTACTTTAAAGCAATTGTAGACAGTAATAAGTGGTACTACAGGCGGTAAATTTTACCAGTTACGGCCTGAAAAGGAGAACACTGCAAGTAAAATCTTGAAGTTGTTGTGGGGAGCATTTGAATGTTTCAAGTTGTGTGCCTTCACAACTTATGTGTTATTGTTGTGTGTTACATTTTATTATTGAAATTTTCGGTGACATCAGTGAAGTTCATTTTTTCAAAGTTGTAAAAGAGAGATAGGAATTTCTTCTCAGAACGGAACAATTCATTATGTAAAATGACATCTAGTACTTAAAAAGACATGACAACATCAACTTCAATTCTTAAGAGCAGTTCTGATTATTGACGCATAAAAGTGAAAATATGTGGCCAGAAACTTTGTCATAAGTTGTGTGAATACATGCACCAATAGCTTGATGCATTTATTCTGTTAATTTAACTCTTAATCTCATTGGTTTTTGTTTTGGTTGTTAGGCTAAGGATGTCAACAGGATTGATTTAGGAGACTCATACAATCAGAAGTAAGAATTGCCTAAAGCTTGTCATAATCGTTATGATAGTAGTCTTCAGAGCTGTCACTAATTTGTGAAGAAGGTAATAATGTGCAAAATGTAATCAGAGAATCCAGCTGTTGTGGTAAAGTTAATGCTGTTTTTCTTTCAAAATAGTGGGGATCTAACTCAGAAATTTCCATGGAAAATCTCCAGCTCTCTGCGTACAATGATAGCCCTGATTTTGCCTTCATGTACACATGCTTTTCAACGCATCAGGTTGTTATACAAGCTTTCCAAACCAATAATGCAAAACTGCCTGATTTACAAGGTCATCACAATGGTTGAAACCTGCAGCTGTGCGATAGCTATACAGAGTGTGGGGATTTGCTGTGTGGGAAATGATTGAACTTTGTCATGCTAAATTGACCCTCCTGGTATTTACAGTAAGAACAATTTAGCACTGTAAATTATTCTTTGAATTGCATGCAGAAGGTTCTTGCTATTTTAAACCTATTGCCAGTTTACCTTGGATACAGTAGTTTTTGTCATCAACTAATGCATGATAAAAGTTGTTATTATTGTTCTACAGGGCAAAGCCAAGTGATTTTCTTTTTCTCAAAGTGATTGGCAAAGGGAGCTTTGGAAAGGTAATTTGAAATCATCTTGTAAAATGTGTAATGTCAGTGGAGCAGGGTTGGCGCAGTGGTAAGTGCACTCGCCTCCCACCAATGTGGCCCAGGTTCGATTCTTGGATTTGACGTCATATGTGGGTTGAGTTTGTTGTTGGTTCTCTACTCTGCTCCGAGAGGTTTTTCTCCAGATACTCCGGTTTTCCCCTCTCCTCAAAAACCAACACTTCCAAATTCCAATTCAATCCGGATGCAGAACCTCCCTGAAAACCACTTCGCGGTGAGTGGAGCTTCCTGGGTAAATATCATTGATTTATTTTATGTGTATGAGTCCTTGTACTGCAATGTTTCTCTTTACCAGCCTGTGAATTGCTCATTGCAAATTGTGATGCTGTTTAATTAAGCATGTAGCTCAAGAGTAAATAGCAAAGTGATTACAAAAGAAAAAATGTCATCATATGATACAAAATAAATTGGAAAACAGTAATGAGAAATTTATTTTTGATCTTAGGGTTGAAAAGGATGTGTAACTATTTGTTTTTCACTTGACAGGTTTTTCTGGCAAAAAACAAGCAAGAAGATCAGTTCTATGCCATCAAAGTCCTCAACAAAGCAGCAATTAGAAAAAGAAACGAGGTTTGTTACTTAGCAGACTATGCACTACAATATTACCGTTAGCTGGGCAAAAATGACCACTTTCATTATTATTTTTCTTCTGTTTGCCTTTCATAATGTTTGGGAAGCTTTAGTTTGTTATTCTGGTGCAATATCCCCATGCTGTCCGCTCTTCCTTGTTCCTCCTTTTTAGCACTTGTCATACAGCTCACAGAATTTGGTGATAAAATAAAATACTAATGGTTATTGCTAAAAATCCATGAGACTAACATTATAACATTACCGGTATTTTTCTTTAGGAAAATTTGATGGCCTAAAATTTTCCCATGTTTAATTTTTTTGGTGTCTAATGATATTTTGTGTGCTTTAAACCAACAATCTTTGGACTTGCAGACATTTCAAATGTTTTATATATTATTACATGAATTAACCTTGTTTTTTCAGAGACACTGACCATGTATCTTGGTGAATTAAAAAAAAATACCGAGAACAACCCACATTATTTCAGTTTAGAAGAGTCTGAGTGAAACAGAATTTCTAACTATCACCACACAGAGATTTTTGTTTGCCTTATGAATTTTTGGCTACTTTCCATTTCAAATTTTAGGCCAAGCATATCATGGCAGAAAGAAATGTTTTGTTGATGAATGTGAAACATCCTTTCTTAGTGGTAAGTATTTTTTGTTTATTTAATAAACTTTTTGTTTCAATACCCCTTACCATGTCACTTGTTTGCCTAGCACACAGGGCATGAGAAAACAGGAAATGATCACCAACAGTTGAGTTAACTTTCATACAAATTCTCCCTACATGTGACATACAAAATAAGTGAGACCTTTAAGGAGTATACACATCTTGATATTGGGAATTAAAGGTCTAATGGCAGTCATTTAGAGGCTTGGGCCAGGGATTTTGTCCAGGTGTTTTGAGTTAGATACCGCGCTACTCTGATTGCAAAAACAGCATTATTGACTATGTCACAAGACTTGGAATATCCAGCTACCATTCAACATACCTCCTAGAACTTCAAACATTACTAAGACAGGGCTGCAAATAAGGTTTCTTTCTTGAAAGGAGATATGTCCAACATTGTCTGATGACCGACAGTTATTTGCAGCTCTATAAAATGATACTTTAGACAATATTGTTGACTTATACATGTACACTTTTCCTATTAACAACTTTAGGGATTGCATTACTCTTTTCAAACAAGAGACAAACTTTACTTTGTTTTGGATTATGTCAATGGTGGAGAGGTATGTTCATCAATGATCTGAAGTGGTCTTGTTGTTGTTTAATGAAAGGCCATAACTTTGCTGATCTTTTGCAAGTGTATTTAAGGCTTAGCTCGCCACTAAACAAAACATCAGTGCCCTCTGCTTGATGTAAATTACCTGTTTCAGTGATGCATTACTAGTCTGTTTATACACAAGTTACATGTACACACTGACTCCTCTTATTACAATTCTTTTCTGTCATCAGTTGTTCTTTCACTTACAGAAAGAGCGATACTTCCCTGAACCAAGGTTGGTATCAGTTACCGGTACAATGGCATTTTAATAATATTTATTGAACCCAAATTGCTCAGTTTACAACAGAACTTTTATTTCTGTAGATACTGTTATGGATTTTGCAGAAACTCGTAGCTTTTGTGAAACAATCAATAAAACCTTTTACAGCTTAACAAACTTAGATAAACTGAAACTTTCACAAACTGAGGCAATATAGCATTGGAATTAATGAATTTAACTTAAAAAACGAAATGCACTTTCTTAACTTCTTATTATTGGGTAAAGAATTAATTTTTTTTTTTAATTTACCAAGTTGGGTTAATGTCAGATATCAGTTACTGAAATTATTTAATATTATATAATTTATTATTTGCAAGCAAAATGTGAGAAATTTAATGACAATCTCTTTTCCAGGGCAAGATTCTATGCTGCAGAAATAGCATCAGCAATTGGATATCTTCACTCACTCCAAATAATTTACAGGTTTGTTTTGAAATTACACTGTTTGCTTAGGATGGCATATAGAAGTTTCTTTAATTTTTGTGATGGCTTGTCAGTTTTCAAATTACAATTTTGTCTCAATTACTGTCATTGATTTTTATGTTGTGACTCTACAGGGATTTGAAGCCAGAAAACATTCTTCTAGATCACAAGGTTGGTACTGAAAGCATGTAAGGTAAAAGTGCATCATATGCTTTTAAAAGAGAAAGGGTTAGTGTTTGCATCTTATTGTGGTGCAGAGCTGTGTGGACATCAATGATGAAGGCGATGATGATGATGATGATGATGATGATGCTAACACATGGTTTCCTTTTTTGCTGATACTTTGCAACGAGAACTTGAGAAATCGGATTTTAAGCCTGTACTAAGTACATCATCTTTTTTAAACAAAATAATTTTGCTAACCATGCAGTTTTGTGCATTGTTTGCTTCCTTACTGATTCTATTATTATTATTATTATTATTATCTATTTGTATTTTATTTAATACCTGGAGATATTAGCTTCCCTGTTTGCTTCTAAATCTGAATTCAAATAAATTGTGTGCATGTATTTAGCAATGATGATGAGATGGTCTGGGCTTTAAAAAAATAATCTTTCTTTCTTTGATAATTTCAGGGCCATGTAGTTCTAACAGACTTTGGACTCTGTAAAGAGGGAATTGAGCCTTCTGGGACAACATCAACATTCTGCGGCACACCTGAGGTAGACCTTGAAAGAGTAAACAATTTGTGAAAATGACTGTCAGACAGTAGGTAGTTGTTAGAAACTAAAAAAATGGAAATTTGGCCCAAAGATCAGGAAGGAATGAGAATGCCATTGATGGTAGCTATGCAGATTCTGCATTGGACTCTTAGGGCCGCACAAGGGATTCTGCCCTTAAAATTTACAGACCTTCACTCTGACCTTCACAAATGAAAAAGCAGAGACATGCATAATGTAAAATGGTTTCCCTCTCTTTTGGCATCTTATTTTGATAAATATATACTGTACTTCTAATGCAATTTTTTTTCCCCTCACCAAATGCAGTACTTGGCCCCAGAAGTTCTTCGGAAGCAGGAATATGACAAAACTGTGGACTGGTGGTGCCTTGGTGCTGTGTTATACGAAATGATGTATGGACTGGTAAGTAAATAAATGATTTGCTTTGCACTGATCGTTCAACTTTCTTTTTTCTTCAGTGAGCCTAGCTTTGCCCTTGGCGTAAAAGGAATTGAATAGCAGAGTACATGGAGTTGCTTCATACTCTGTATTGTGTGGTGCCAGAAAATATGCATACCCCTCCCATGGAAGGGATTTTTGGTTAGCCACCCTTCCCTTCCCTACCCACCTCTCCGGAAATTCCAATTTAGCTTCATACTTTTCTTTTTCTTTTGCAACCCTCCTCCTCCCCCATATTTTGTGTAACTGCTCGTTACATACTTACATTTGATTTGATTTGTTAATTGTGCTGCTTGCGTTTGTTGTGATTGGGCAGATTTATTGTTTGGTTTTGCTTTTGTGACACTCAATTGAGAATCGCTCTCTTTACTGAATCACTGACCAAGGATTTCTTCTTTCAGCCGCCGTTTTATAGCCGGGATACCGCAGAAATGTATGAGAATATTCTTCACAAACCACTTCGTCTGAGAACCAACATATCCGCAAGTGCAAGAAATGTTCTTGAGGGAGTAAGTCAAATTCTTAATCTCTTTGTTATTCTTTGTTGCAAATATTACATCTACATAGTGTTCACACTCGGCCAAGTCCCCTTGACTTAATGGCTGTCTTCTTTTTTGTCAGTTAAGAAAGGTTTCAAGGTTTTGTGTTATCATTTCGCAGCTTCTTCAGAAAGATCGCTCAAAAAGACTTGGAGTAGGAGAGAATGATTTTGTAAGTTTCTTCATTCCCAATGACAATTGCATTTTGCCAAGTATTAGAGCGGTTTTCATTTGAGAAGTAAATGGTGCTCATTCTTTCATATGCAAATCAATTTTCATTCATGCGTGTGAAGTGAAAGGATGAGCACCAAGACTCGGTTTGAAAAAGAGGCTGGAGGTAATTCGGAAACGGCCTATTGCGTTTGATTTGGTTTTGTATTGCTTCGCTCTGTGATTGGCCTGCAAAACTCCCGCCACTTTCTCAACTAATAAAAAGCAAAACCAATCGCGACTTGCACCCGCGTATTTTCCCGCGCTTGGCGCCTGCTACATGTAATTGCTTTTAATTCTGATTGGCTCATCGCACTGTTTCGGTCTGTTATGATTGGCTGGAGTAATCACTTTGGTTTCGGAATTGATTTTACGACACAGTTGAAAATAGCTCTATTCACTAAATACAATGCATGGCAGTGTTGTAGAACGGTTTTCAATTGCGCGTAAAGTGGTTCGCCTTTGCGTTTGTTTTCCTTTACTTCGCTCTACGATTGGTGAGCAATACTTGCGCCTTTTTCATGTCATTTGTGATTGGCCAACTTGTCGCTTTAGTTTTGGTTGAAAACTGCTGTGTGATGTACTGACCCAAGGCAAACCCGTAGTGATCACCAATTTGCGGCACTACCAAAATCCCACAGGGGAGACTAGCGTACAGAAAGTAATTGGCATTTACGTCGGCTTTGAGATTGGTTTAAGAAAACCTATAACGAAAAACCGCCACTTTAATTGCGTAGGCCTCACCGACTCGCAAAGGTAAATCTGCGGGGGCTGAATATTTCTGACGCGCGGTAAAAGCTTTGTTGCCTCCTTCTAGGATGTCTTAGTCCTCAGCGATAACGATGGACGAAGATGAGCAGAGCTGTAAAAGTAAATTTAAACCTGTTGGGCGCACTCCTCGCGTTTTCCCGCGCTTGCTGGCGGTTCATTCGTTTTCCCGCGGTTTCGAGTTATCAACGGTTGTGGCCGCACGTTTTTCGCGCACTCAGGACCGGTTACACGATCTCTGTTTTAACAGTCAGATTATTTGCATTTTTATGACTGGCATAGTAACTACTTTGGCTGTAATTAGGTACTGGCGGTTCTGAATACTCTTCGTAGGATTTGTAAATTATTTTCCCTTTGATAGGAGGAAATCAAGAACCATCCGTTTTTCCGAACTATTGACTGGCAGATGTTGTATGACAAGAAAATCGATCCACCGTACAACCCTAATGTGGTGAGTCAACGCCGTTATCGCCTCCGGTAAACATCATTTGTTAATCGAAGCCTGCGTAGCTTGGCGGTTTTGTTGGGGAGAAATGCGCGTAAACACTTTTTCGCACTTTTCCTCCTCAGGCCTAGGCCTAGGCCTCTTGCGGCTTCGCTGCTTGTGTTTACGCGCGTTTTACCCCAACAAAACCACCAAGCTACGCAGGCTATGTTAATCGCAAATAGTTGCCTGTGGGGGCATAATTACTCTTGATTTGCGTAGACACTAAGTGGATCTAACTTTAATCCTGCCCTTCGGTACGTGTTCAAAGGCTTTCTTTTTCATCTCTCTTTGTCAACAGACGGGCCAGCTAGACT
The DNA here is from genome assembly GCA_948470475.1 of Galaxea fascicularis. NCBI lineage: Eukaryota > Metazoa > Cnidaria > Anthozoa > Scleractinia > Euphylliidae > Galaxea > Galaxea fascicularis. The sequence continues at coordinate 1,773,820 of OX419345.1, read as the reverse complement.
TGAGACATTTTGATCCAGAGTTTGTACGGGAGCCAGTACCAGGTGTGATATTTTCCGAAACATTTCAGTTGCAAAAACCCAGTGTGGAAGGAAGGTGTTAGGATAAATAACCTTGTAAGAGGCAACGTTCACAAGCAAGTTTTCCTCACTGGCCTTAGAGAACTTCTAACAGTTCTAGATGGAAGAGTTTGTTAATACATCGTGTAATTTTTTATGAATACTGATCATGTCCTTTTTTCTCATTACCTATATGTTTTACCAATGCGTGTCATTATGAGGAAGAAATTAACTACAGGATTTTATAGTTTTGTTTCTCTCTCTCTTTTTCATCATAACAGGATCAGTTGGTAAATCAGCGGACTCGACATTCTTAAGCGCAAGCGTTGATGATCCCGACGACGCGTTTGTTGGTTTTACTTACGTCGCTCCAATGGAAGAAGAGCTTCACGAGTAAAAAGTCTGCTTCAGTGATCAGCGAAATTATGCATGCGTTGCTATACGTCCTATTTGTTGCTAAGAATGAATGATTTATCGGTCGAGGTCGCTGTGGTGTTGTAGAGGCGTGGGTAGCCTGTGGCGGTACAAGTTAGGTGGTCTGTGATTAAAGTCTTCGGGTGTTTCCATTGAGACAAAATGTCCATTGCTACTGATTTAACTGCATCCTCGAAGACCCAGGGGCGGTTAGTTGGGGCGAGAGGAAATAAATCGGGCAAAGAAATGAAGCGTCGCAGGTTTACAAGTAAGGCTGCCTGGGTCTCCGAGGATGATTTAACTGCAAACGGGGCGCGCAAGAAAATTGGTTGTCATTCTGAGATACTTCACGTTTGCGCTTCAACCAATTACTTTTTCATTTCTACAAAATTTCCAATTCTACTAGGGCTCGTATACCAGTTTATCACAGGTATTTTGTCTTTTTCAGTTGTGACCGTCTTGCGGTTCATTCTTGTTTGAAACCGCAAAATCACATATATGAATGAGTGGCGTTAACACGTGCAATGCAACACCACAGGAAAGACGTAGTCAATGAGCTTTCAATTGAACCGTCACATTTTAGGATTTCGTCCGATTCAGGGTTTAAACGCTGCAAAAGAAAATGGTGATCGGACTCCTCAATCAACAGAGTAAATGAAATGAAAAAGAATAAGACTAATGAAGGCCATACGCCATTCAAATGATACTTACATGTGTAATCCTAGCCACCTGTTGTTTGTACTGAAGGACATTTTGTTGTCTTGATCAATGGAATAACGTAATTTAGCTTAGCCTCGAAAAACCGAGACCCGAACGAAGAAAGTACCTTATTCAAGCCACGCCGAAGTCAGTGAAATAATTGATGGAAAAAAGTGAAAGCTGTGTTTTCGGTTTTCATTCGGGTTCCATGTGTCCTTGATCTTTGGATCTTCGTTTCCGACACAACTTGCCATGTGGTGCTATTTAGGATCAAAGCATTTAAATTGATTGAAAAGTGGTTTCTCGATTTAATTTATTAATAATTATTAGTCAGTTTATACAGATATGTCTTTTAGAGTTCATAGAGTATACAAAGACTTCGTATTTATGTAATATTAGCTGGTTATGTTGTAGGTCAAATTTGATTGCAGGTTAATTTTGATTTAACCTAGGTTGAAATCAATTTCCGTTGTCTCCTAACCCTAATTATTTATAGGAGAAAAAGGAAATTGATTTCAACCAAGGTCAAATCAAAATTCACCTGAAATCAAATTTGACCTATAACAGTTACACATACCGTAATTAGGTCTTCTGAAAAACGTACAGTGATGTTGAAGTGTGTAACGTCCATTGACAGATAACATGTTGGGTGAGGAAGAAAACAAGAAAAATAATTAATCACTCACTTCCTCAATATTGCGCTTTCCGGTAATCTTCGTATTTGGAAAACACTCGCCCCCAGTCCTTTTAGCTGCTTCTCGCTCTCCTTGTTTAGTTGTTGGTCCTTTTCGCCGTAAATTAGACGGTTTATTTTTGGTTAGCTTATATTCCAAATATGGTACTTCTGCGTTTGAAGTTCGGGTCTTACTATAGCTGAGTAACAGTTATGTGCATGGTGCATGAACGTACGAATTAAATTTCCGCTATACGTGAAATGATTGTCGTGTTTTTTTTTTTTTTTTTGAACCGACCTGAGGATAACTGTGGGACATGTTCCGGGTACATTTTCGTGTGTGTGTGCAAGTCGTAATTCTTTCCCTGACCCACGTCCCCGCTGCAAGTCCCAGTTTCATGACCTCTAATGTGTACGATTTATAAATATGTCGCTGCTACATGTTGCAGCAACATGTTCCTGCAACATGCCCCCTCGTGTGGGCCCACCTTTAGCTTGGAAGCTCAATTTTCTCTTCCGAGCACGCAAATGGGTCAGCGTCCGAACCCTCGACCTCAGACCGTAGATACTACATGTATCCCCTATTATGATGTATTGAGGATTTAAATATAAATAGGACAACAACGTTTGTCAGCATTTCCCTTATACATACATGGTATTGCCATAATTACGATTAATATAAATGGATAACCCTATATAACTGTGTATTCCCCTGTACACCCCTTTATACCCTTGTATACCCCTGTAAACCCCTTCACACCCCTGTTTACTCCTGTGTACCCTTGTATACACCTGTACACCGCTGCACGCCCCTGTATACCCCTGTGTGCCATTTATACTCCTGTTTACCCTTGTATACCCTTGTCAATGCCTGCATACCCCTGCGGAACACCCTGCCACTTCAAAAATGTACCCCTAAAAAGGCTGGATACGCGAATACGCAAAGGTTGGTTGGATACGCGGATACGCAAAGGCTGGATAAGCGGACACGCGGATACGCAGTACTCGTTATGTATTCAAAACATACATTTCCCTTTATTTAAGCGCCTTGCACTATCGAAATGAAGTGCAAATCATATGTAATAATTCTACGGGAACTGATCTAGCAAACACGCTAAACACAATTTATATTCTTCGTTCTTTAAGCGTGAGGCCACAAACGTCGTTGTTTAAGTGTGAGGCCACCCCGGGGAGGCCACAAATTAAATATGCTACACCCCACGTTCAACACCATTTGCATTCTTCGTTCTTAAAGCGTGAGGCCACAAATTCAAAATGCTACACACAGTGTAATCAAAACCGGAGATATCATTTCCCTTCCTTTATTTAACTGCCTTGCACTACCGAAATGAAGTGCAAATCATACGTACTTGTTCGGCGTTTCGTGACTGAACGGAACCAATATGTATCTCTCAAGCATGTTAAGGCATGGCTCATATCCAGTGCAGACCACCAGAAAGAAAAAAACGTTTTTGATCTAAAGCAACGTTGTTTTTATCCCAGGGGGAGCCAGAAACTTACCCCAAACAAGATTTGGTATCCTTAAATTTCTTAAGGTGTCTTTATGGTGTTCACGTGATATGTGACGTCACAAGCCTGCTTAAGATGAATTCTAAAATGGGCCAAGGATAGGGAGATATCACGAAAAACTAACCATGCGAAATTTTTAAACACTTTCTAAGGTAACTATTTCTGTCCTGAATGGATGAATTCCTCAATTATATAAGGCTATATATGGAAAGATAGAAGGTCACGTGACCTTTTTACGTAATAACTTCTTCGCTTAACATTTTAGTCGGCCATTCAGGACAGATTCTTGCAGGGGCTATTAGTACAATTGTAAAAATACTAAATTTGACAGTGATTGTATGTCATCTCGGCGGCCCATTTTCAGTTGTTTTTTCAAAAAATAAAACAATTAGTTATAGTCACGTGACCCATTTTATCAGATTTTATTGGTCTTACAATATTAAGGTCTTCGACATTGGTTAGCCAGCCAATTCTGCAACGATTAAACCAAATTCTGACAGAGTAATTACTGTTTTTCAGATTTTATGCAAATGAGGCTTGAGCCATGCCTTAACATGCTTGAGCTCTCTTAAAACGTTTTAAAACCATTAAAGGTATTTGCTAATTCAAGTTTTCAGCACAATTTTCATATTTATATTTACTTCACGTAACTTTGAATTTTCATTACACGGATTCCTCAGTCCAGTTTATTGTCAATGAAAACATGTAATGAGAAGAATAGAAAGGCAGCGCCGACCTTTAAAACACCGACCTTACAATTCAAATAACGCAGGTCTCCTTTCCAAAAATTCTACTTGTCTGGTTGAGTCCTACTTAATCATTTCAGTTCAGTTTGTGTACTTTCTTGATGTCCTTCAGGAAAACCTTTCACAAATCTTTCCCTTGGTGGAATCTCGGTCGCTTCGCCCACAGGTTAATTGAGGGTCCCCTATACCACTTTGGAAAATGCATTCACGTAAAAATATTGATCGAGACTGTTCACGCGTCACGGATAATTCCCAAAATTCGTTCACGTTCACGATAAAGCAAATATCGGCGATCACGAATCACGAATGAACAAATAAACCTAAATCACGTTTCACGAGAAAAAAATAGTCCCAATCACGTTTCACGAAAAAAGTATAGGGGACCCTCTTATTCCCCTTCACCGAAACCCTTGGGAAGCTTAGAGAGCACCGGCAAGAAGCTAGAGCTGACGTATGAACCAATTTTTACTTTGAATGGCCTAAAGGCTCGTGCAATTTTGAGAACTTTCAAAATCACTCGTACCTATTAATCCCCAATTATACGAGAAGGTCGTGCAATTTCCTTTTCTATTCGGATTCGTCTTTTTCTATTAAGCCAGCTAAAAAAGAAACTTGTTAACTGGCAGATCAAGTAATTGGAGGGAAGCTCCTTTGCCGGCCAGTATATAAAGCGAAATCCTTTATTCAAAACTTGCGGGAAGATCTTCTTAACTCAGCAGGCCCTATTTGGAAAATGTTTGTGACTGCTGGAACTTGTCGTTAGGTGGAATCATTTTGGATGGATAAACTCATAAATGCTAGTGGTGCTTACCCACACACGGGTGTCCCGTGAGTAGGTGAAAAAAAGTCGATCCTAAACGACTAGAAGAAGGATTGAATAATTTTAGGTGTATACTCAAAAAACGCCCCCCCCCCCCCCACCCACCCAAAAAAAAAAACCTTAATGACAACAATCAGAGCTATCCCCTCCCCACCTCTTCGTCACTACTTCGCTAATTCCTTAATCCGCTCTTGAGTAGAGGTCTGGTGGATGTCGCTTAAAAGATTTCATCTCGTTTATGCATTTAATATCGTATCAAATACAAGATTTGTAACCCACGATGAAGCCCTATTTCCGAACTTTTCGTTTGGTAAACCACGAACACGAAAACGAAACAGGGTGCATAGGTCCAATTTATTATTTTAGCGAAAGGCGACATAAAAGTGACTGAGTGACTGTGATGACCACATGATGCAAGGTTTGGGGCTGTAGTGAAGGCTTATCAGAGACAATAGACAAAACTGTATACTGGCCGGACGTCGGTCAATTTTAAGCGAAAGTAGAAAAAATACCCTCAGAATCAGCCGTGCCGGAATCACTTTGAAATATAATATATTTTTGAAATCCTGCAAATATTCGTTACTTATTTGTATGCGGCTTCTTTTTGCAGTTTCCTGTCATAAAAATTGTATTCATTGCATGAAACCATTTATTGAGTTCTTTTATTCACTCTCTCGAAGTTTTTGTATATATATATCCGACGATTGTTGGCTCAAGATTGATATTCAGTTCCAACCCCAAAATTTCATACTTAGCTTGTGTAGACAGCTTGCTTTGATTTTCAGGTCTGTGTCCGGAAATTAAACAAAAAGGAAGCCCATATTGGCGATGTCGAGGGAATTTTTTCAAAAACAAAAATAGTTTTTCATCATTATTCAGTCACACTTCGAAGCCTCTGTTTAGGTTGTTTACAAGTTGCTGATTTTTTTTTTCTATGGAATGTCTTTATTTGTAAGGCCGCAGGTTTAGAATTTTCGAGAAGGATTGTTTCTGAAAGGGTCTCCCATCTTTTCCCACGTCCTATTAGACAAAACAAGGGTTTGTGATATTATGTCTTCTGTACTTAATTAATCTGGCTAAAATTCTCTACATTTTTCTTAAAAACATCTTTCTCAATTTTTCCTTTTTTAGTAACACAACAAAGCATTCATTCAAAATATTTTGCGTCTTCCTTCGATTAGCAAGGGCAAAATTAAAATAACCCACGAGCAATCAAGCTGTGTCAATAACACCTAAAACTGAATTTCTCCCGATGTGTACATTCTTCATGCATCGTGTGACATACAACTTGGCTTGACCCCAGTCTCCGGATGTCTGGATGCAAATGCTGAGGGGGAATTCGTTAGTGTATTCCCAGGGTAAGCGCATTGTTCCTTTAATTTGACGTTCAACAGGCGGCTGGCAGTTATCCTGGCTTGTGTGGGTTGTGTTGTTTGAACAGTTTATTTAGCTTCCCGCGGTTTTTCGATCAGAAAAACGTCTTCACCTGATAACCGCGACCTTCCCCTCAAGTGAGTCTTATCATCGGTCACGAAGTCTTCGGATCATTTTTTTGCGGCCGGGAGGCATCGTTTCCAGCCAATGCCATGTCCAAGCAGATAGATGTAACGGTACCTGACTCAGAAACGTTGAGCTCTGAGAAATCAAAGCGTTTCACGGTAAGAACTGTCCTTGATTAGTTGCTACTTGACCGCGTAGAGTTACAGCAGCAGCTTGGTGATGCGTTCGGCGAAATGCGTTGCTGTTCTTGCCGTCTATTATTCTTAAATGCCGGAAAACAAGCAGTTGGGCATGGATAATACGATAACACGCTTTCTTAGCTGAACGGTGACCATCACTGCGAAAGGCAGTAGTTATTGTGGAGTTATTGTGGATCATCTCTGGGAAAATTTGAACAACACGAGAAAGAACCGTGTTCTCCAGTACAGCTTGTAAACCGTGATCAAATTTCAAGTTTTCGTATGTAGGCGTACAGATGCTACAATTTTGCCGAGAAAATCATTTTGGCATGGACCTTAAGTCAAGAAAAAATTATTCATTTGTTACTGTAACTCAGGCTGCAGGTGTACATTTAATTTTCCGACCGAGCGAGAGGAAGGAACCGTGTTTATAAGTTTTTGTTCCTCTTGCCTAACTAATTTTTCATGTTTCTGGTGTCATGTTGACATAACTAAAGCTAATTGCCCAATGGTATTCGACTATTTTGTGAACGAATGTTTTTGCTATTGTCCAACTATTCGATTCATAAAATTTAATAGCACAGGCTTTGTCGACGTTTTGAATTCTACCAAATCATTTCTACGCGCTATTGGCCGAGAGCACATCTTTCAACGTTTGCTGCTTTATTTTGCTAACTAACAGTCGGCTTTCAGCAGATTTAGCGACATAACTGTCAACAACGATTTGTGTTGGTCACACAAATTATTTGAATGTTAAACAGAACCCGAGATTGGCCAAAAATCGTTTCCATATTAGCGGGGCGCATTTTGCGAGGCGAAATAATCATTGAAAAATGTTGAGTGTTCTAAGCAATTTGTCAAAGGGATATTGCAGCATACAAATTCTGTTTCATTTAAAAATATATTGTCAAGATTGCAAGAAGACTTATATTGGTCTTGTACAAAAGATGAAACAAATAAGCAAAAACGCAACTTCCAGTAGTGTTTAATTTTTATTAATGTTTGCCTCCATATCAATGTTCCCCTATAAAATTAATGCTTTATAAAAATTATTATGTACAGTGTGACATGCTTTACCATGGCCACCCAACAAATAGTTTACAAGTTATCCACTGACTGAGGTACGCTAATTTGATTAACAGACACACCTTCATAGAAAGTTTCAACATGTAACAACCAAATGGAGGCATTTCTGTCAATCAAATTCGCGTATCTTGACTGGCTAACTTGTGAAAATGTTTGTTGGGTGTCCAGTAAATCTTACATTCGTCTACTCCTTTTCTGCTCTTTTTTCTTATTTTTTCGCCAACATATAGTGTCGTCAGGGAAGCTTGACCATGCTTTTGTCTGGCAAGAAAATGCAATAAGTCACAACACTTTACTGGATGACATACTATCTGTCTCAGTCAAAAATAATATTGTTTTTTTGTCTGTCTTTTGTGATTGAACAAGTGTTGTCACATTGAATTCCAACTTGTAACTGTGTTAAGAGCAGGCAAGATGGATTATCTATTCAGATAAACTAGAGCTTTAATTTAGTAATTTAATAAGCTGATGATCTAATAACCCGTGTTTGATATTAGAAAATGAAACTAGAGACATTAACCATTTCTTCTCAAGTTCATTACACTTTGCGATAATGCGTGTCTATTGAGGCATACTGCGTAGGTTGTATGTTTACCAGCATTCCTGGGAAGCTGAAAGAAATCTGTGCGTCTGTTTAAAAATACACAAATTATTATTGTTGTTAATTTTCATTACTTCAAGTTTTATAGTTATTTAGTTTGGATTAACCTTGACCCTGCGGTCATTCAAAAATCTAAATTCGTGCATTTATCTTCATAAGAAATGTTTTTTTAATAAATTATCTTTATATCTAAACTGACCTTTAACATAAGTTTCAAAAGTGGCCCCAGTCATTCAGTACACCATGTTTAGATTAAGATAAGTCCCTAACCCTGAAAAGAATGTCAGAGCTGTTTCAGCACAGCAGCAGTGAAATATGAATTAAATTAGAAACTCTTGCAGGGTGTTACTAACATTTCTTATGCATTCCACAGACTTTGCGATCATTCTACGGCATCATTCCTTTGTAACCAGCTGGAGATAGTGTTCTCCCTTAGGCCCATCTACACAAGGACATATTTTAATGACTTTGCAAATTTTTTGGTCAAAAATGGCAAATTACCACAAGTTTACCAAACAAAAGATACACACCTAGATAATTTTGGCAAGCTAGATTGGCTTGCTGAATAGGCCAAATTGATGATAAATTACTTTGCCTTAATTACACAGTTGCTCCTTGGTTCAGCACTGCAACATTTTCCATTCTGTTACTGGAAGAATAGACCGGTCATGATATTTCTTGTTATACTTGTTTACCAGTCTTGAGTGCTATATGTTATTATAATAACAATTATTAATAACGATCAAATGAAGACTGATCCTCCACAGTTTGATTTCACATCCGAAGTTCATAAATGATTTATTTCATATATACCACCCACAATAGATTTAATAATAGTAGTATTATACTGTGCTATTTCCCAACAGTTAACATAGCATAACCATAACACAAGCATGACATAGCCTTTATCATGGAAGGTTAACACAGTTCTTACCACTCCTTCCCTTTTTCCCTGGCAAAGTGAAGATTTGTGTTGGCCCATGAAATATTTAACATTGAAGCAGAATGTTTAAGAGTGATTAACAACAATGTTCAACTGTCCGAGGTAAAGCTTTACTTGGGTTGTAGTATTTGGCAGGTTTTCATTAAATTTGATCATTATGCCTTTTATCACTTTTATTGTCTTTGTTTCACTGACAGGTTTACAAAGTTTTGATTAAATTGCCTGATGGAAAGAGTTACTTCATATTGAGAAGATACAATGAATTTCATCAAATGTGTGACAAGGTATAACTTTTTGTGCATTTTGCTGAGAGTTTGTTTCGATTACTTAATTTGCTTTTTTGATGAATAAGTCTTATTCTAGCACTCTAGTAACATTGATCACAAATTTCACTGCTTATCCTTGCTTTGTAGCTCAAAAAAATTTATCCCGATTTGCACCTCAAACTACCTGGAAAAAGGCTGCTTGGAAACAACTTTGATCCTGGTAAGATACCATGGATTTGTGAATGGTCAAATGTTTTTCAACCCTCTGTTGCTGAACCCTATCTCCTATCCATGCTAACTTCTCAATTCTCCATATGGCGTGGTTAATGGCATCTTGGCATTTGAACCATATGTTATCAGGGTATTATCATTTCTCGCAGTACTAATGGACGACATATTTACAGTAGTAAAATAATTATTGCATTCATGACAAACAACCGGTTTCTAGTTTTGGTTTCCTTGTGACAAGAATTTAGCTGGACATCTTGATACACCTCTGTTGGCACCAGTAATATGCATGTAAGCTGTCAGTATTAAACCAAATGTGGTGTAATGTACAATGTACATGCTAGATTAACTACATCCATGGTTGGTTTGTGAGCATGTGTGTTGCAGAGCAGTGGTGTTGTGTTAGACAAGGGTTGTGGTAGATTCTTTAAAATTTGTGGTATAACGAGACGTACACGACAAATCGTATCCATGTAAATTGTCCCTTAAAGATTCATTCCTAAAATGCAACTCACACCTTTTTCCAGATTTTATCAAGATGAGGCGAGAGGGTCTCAATGATGTCACACAAAAGATTATCAGCCATCCAAAAGCCATTGACCAGTAAGTAGCTGTTTATTGTTAGTACATGTATACCACACAAGTAAATAGAACTAAGAACTCAGAAGTGATTAGCAAAGTACTAGCAAAGTACTATTTATCTCCAAACAGCTGAAGAGAAACAAAACGGCCTCCCATTTTGGTTTCCAAAGGGGAAATTATTTGAATAAAAGCTAGTTATCCAGCTCGTGTGGTAAAAACTAAAACATTATTGTGAATGAAAATAACAATATGTTGTTAATTATTGTCATAATTAGTTTAGATGGCTGCAGTTGATATGTACTACCTGTGCTAGAGTGAAAAGGAGGTCTTGGCAATATCTCCAGGCCTTGCTGCAATTAGATGAACTAATTAAAGTTTTAACATTCCTGTACTTTGCCTGACTTTTGGGAGAACTTTCCCTTGAGAACTTAGTTTTCCATACGTATGGAGACTATAATACCTTTGGCTTTCATAATTTCTAGATTGCACTCAAAAGTTAGAACCACCTTGTGTGGCGTAATAAACAGTGCCAATTATTTTGGGAAACCACTACCTTGTAGCTTTCATTTGAATCGTCATGCTACACAGTCTCAAAAGGGTGAAGCACCTTCATTTGAAAGTATTATTAAACAGTACCACAGAGTATCAACTAACAATCATTTAGTGTGAATTACTGCATGATTTCAGAAGTACAAAATGTGAAAACAATATTATTTGTAGAACTTCAATTTGACCTTCTAGAATTTCATGAATGAAAAAGAATGAAATCTGTTGTTATTTGTATTACTAACTGTAACTTTTCTTTTGTTTATTGACTGATCAATTGATTTATCTTGCTATTTAACAGTCCTGATGTGAGGGAATTCTTTTCGCTGGACAATCCCAAAAATGCGCAAAGTAATGATGACGATGATCAGCCTGGAACAGATGAGTCTGGGCAGGTAAAGTCAATGTTTATTATTCAATGTGGCTAAATGTAATTGAACTGAGGCTAACCTTTAGCCAATGCTGTCAGTGGTCTTGCTCATTTGTGCGTGCAATCTACAGAGCGGGTTGCTAGGCTTCTGCAATTATTATTGTTGGAGATCATTTCTTTTATGAGTCATTGCAGATTCATTCAGCCATTGCTTCGTTCTTTGAGTGAATCTTTGTGGATTGACTGGTCCACTAAATTCATTTCAGTGTGATGGTGCCTGTTGGTGGCTGCTCGCAGGGGTGGTTTGTGCTCACAGTGTTGCCATGGTTACCCCCCTGCTGTGCCTGAATTGCTTAGGATCCTGCCAGACTGCAAGGCACCAGCTCCCAAACTCATAAATTGCCGATAAGTTCAACTTACATGTATCTCCTTGTTTATCTATTTTGTCAACAGAGCAATGACCCAGATGGGATTGATTTAGGAGGTACATTTAATCCAAAGTAAGTACAAGTTGAAGCATTGACCACATGTACCTTACTCTTGCCACTGTTTCCCTTGTTTTTCGTGAAGATAATAAATAGAGAGGATAATTTAAAAGCCAGCTGAAAGTACTTTACATGTATCTTTGTTAAGTGACCATTACCTTCATTTGCACGATTGGAATGTTTGCTTGGTGCCTTAATAATACTGTAAGAAAGTACTGGTGCGCATTTCATAAAACTCCAGGAAACATTTTCAGCTCATTATTTAAGCCTTTTCACATGCACAATGTTTTAATTATCTGGTTTTGAATTTGAAGCAAATTACTTTAGATAAATATGTCAGGCTACTTTTAAAAAACCTACCACCAATCAATGCTAGCAAAGCTGATAAGATGCTTTCCAGGACTAAATCTCTTATAACATTTTGAGAAACAAATTACTGGTCTCTGTCAAGGTTTGAAGAGTTTCAACTCCTACTTGAGAAATTCTTTAGTCAATTCCTAGTTGAGTAAATTGTTATTCTTGAAGTCCTAAAAAATGAACTCAAGACATTTTCAGCTGGCTTCAGGTTGCTTTCAGGCAAGAGGATATTGTAAGGCGTGGAGATCATGTGTGGGCAGTTAATATTTTAAACCAACAGGCCCATGTTGATTCAGTAGTCAGCCAGAGTACATTTACATTAAATTGTGAAAATTGTTATTTCTGTACAGAGCAAAACCAAGTGATTTTCTGTTTCTGAAGGTGATAGGGAAAGGAAGCTTTGGAAAGGTAATAGTGGCTGGGTTAAAATAGGTTTAAAAATACCCTGAAATACATGCAATAATAAATTCAAAATTAAATTTTACAAAAGGTTGTTATGAAGTGTTTACTTTAGATTACATGAAACTGATTTATTTGGTGATAGGTGATGTTTGATGAAAATGGCAAAAAGACACGCGCATGGCATATCGAGACATATTGTAACAACACTGTATTTGATAAATAATTATTCATGCAGTCTTTATAGTTGTTGTCATTGTCTGTCTCTTCAATTATTGTCTCAGTTAGAGAGTCAAGTGGTAATAGCAGCCTGTCAGTCATGGACAATATACAGTTTTAGATAATTATTAGTAAGTTGATAAGTTAGCAACTCAGTCAGGGAATCATCTCTGTCATCAAATGGTCAGGGAAAAAAATTCTTCAAGGTCAGGGAAAAGTCAGGCAATGTCACTGCGAGACAGGGAAAATTTATTCATTGCCAACTTTGTGATGTTTTTGTGTAAACAAGAATGCAAGCTGTCAACTGATGGTGACACCTCGCATTCTGTGAGGGGAAGTTGGAGGCCATTATCAGGACTAATTTGTGAATTTTTTTAAATTTAGTTGGTCAGGGAAATTTTACATTTGTCAGGGAAAAGTCAGGGAATTTCAAAATCCTGTGGCTGTGGCAACCATGTTATTGGTTTGTCAGGTCATTCTTCTCAGCAGGGTTCTCAGTAGTTTTTTTGTCAGACGGCCCAGAAGTAGTTATAGGCAGCTAAACTTCAGCCCGGAGGCACACAAAGGCAAATTTCATAGCCAGCACAGGCGGCGACTTTCGTCTTGACAGGCGGCAGAATTCCCCGGTTGCTGGCTACTACTGAGAACCCTGTCTCAGAGTCTAAAATTGTAAATGGTTTGAATCAGGAGTCATATCATAACTACGTGGAGTACGATTGGCGGGAGTCATCATCAGAGTCAAGTGATTTGTGTAATGTGACTCCGATTATGACTCCTATTCAAGTACTTGTCGAAACTTCAGTCAATGTCACCATAAACAGCCCTACTCAGGACTACACTCACCCGGACGATCATACTCCGATTAGTTTTCTCAGTTCTTTTATCGATAGCTGCCTAGTCAGTAAGGTGGCCAGTCAATCAGAGAGTTAGTCAGTCCGTCTACCAGGCAGGATTGAGTTAGCATAAGTCAGATCACTGTCTCTGCTAGACAGATAGTTCTCAGTGAGGCATTAACATTCAGTCAGTCAGTCAGCATGATACTAATGAAAACAGAATCTTGGAGACATGCAGTGTTCAGACTAAGTTATTTTCCCTATTCCCTGTTAGGTGTTTCTTTCCAAGAACAAGGCTGAGGACAAGTTCTATGCCATAAAAGTTCTCAACAAGGCAGCTATAAGAAAGAGAAATGAGGTTTGAATTTGTTTGTGTTGTCCTGTGGCTATCATTCTCAAAATTATATATATTGTGTTAGGGTGGGAAATAAAAAGAATTTGATTTTGTTTTCAGGCAAAACACATCATGGCTGAACGAAATGTTTTATTGCAGAACATCACACATCCATTTTTAGTGGTAAGTTCAACAATTTGTCAAGGTATTTAGCAATACCGGTAGTATGTGGTAGATTTTCAATAAAATGGGCTTCTTTGTCCTTTTTTTTACCTGATAACATAGTTCATACATTTGTAACAGAACCAGTCTTCTAATGGATGTTTCCCGTAAGCTATAAATACTTAGACCTCACTTGGAGATCGTATGGACACCAAAAGTCACTTTTTATGGACAACAGCTGTCTGCAATTAAATCAGCTCAGAATTAGCATGCAATAATGACATTAGTTTGGAGACTGATGTGAAAAATGAAATATTTTATTTCTGTTTTTGGCAGGGCCTTCACTATTCCTTTCAAACAAAAGATAAACTCTACTTTGTCTTGGATTTTGTCAATGGAGGGGAGGTAAATATTGTCCTTATTTTATGTAACTACATGTATTGTGACCTACATTTTGTCATTCTCCTTGCACTGAGTTCTTGTCGTTGTTTTTCTCTTTCACTGTAAATTTTAGCTTTTCTTCCATTTACAAAGAGAGAGAACTTTCCCTGAGCCACGGTAGGTCAAGAATTTTTTTAAAAAATTAAAACTTTGACAATTTGACATTTTGCATCACTGTATAATTAGCACATACCTTGTAATTTGCCATTCTTTATCAGCAGTTTAAAATGAGCATGTCTGAAAGGCTTAAATTTGTACATTTTTTTCAGGGCAAGATTCTATGCAGCAGAAATTGCCTCAGCGATTGGTTATCTCCACTCTCTTCAAATCATATATAGGTATGGTACTAACCCTTTACAGCTGGCTTGTTTTTACCGGTATCTTGTTTCCTGTACATGTGCCCCAAGCATGTAAAAAATCCGCTCAGTTATTCAATCCATAACTGAAATAATCATATTTTCTTGTTAGTAACATTAGTAACAGCAAAGCTGCAAACTTAAAAATGGAATAACCCAGTCCTTTTAAAAGATGACAAAGGCGTTCAGAGAAAACACAGTATTTGATGTTACTTCATTTTCAATTCTTTGAGGCCTGTTCTCAATTGTTTTTTGTAGGGATTTGAAGCCAGAGAACATTCTCCTAGATTATAAGGTTTTCTATTTAATTCCTACCATGTAGTGTATTTTTAGTTTGACTTTAAAACGGCTGGTTCATGTTAGTCTCTTGGTTTAGCTGTCAATGGTCAGTATGAAGATGTATCTCAAACCTGTCTGGTGTTGTGGAAAAATCTCCAAAAATGAATACCTCTTACTAACTGATTTCGAGGTCCTTACTGTAAGTTACAGCCCAAGCGCAAAGCTCACTGGCCATAAATCAACAGGAAAAAAATGAGTATCCGTAACTTATAGTATGGACCAAGAAACAAGGTTAATAGTAAGATATTTATTAATTAATCTCTGAGGTTAATTGGGTGTGAGGGAAAGGAAACTTTGAAATTTAGTGGGCCATTACAGTAGAGCATGGCCCACAAAATTGACCAATCACAGCATGCATACTAACTGAGGTGATAAAGAATGTTCTCCTTGGATAAATTCACTCAATTTGTTTCTTCTGTTGTTTTGAGATATTTTAGGTTGACAAGAAGGTTCTCAAAGATACCCAGTATTACAGCCAATCCATCAGGCATGACCTGTACGCATTCAAATTCCACTTTGAAAATAATCTTTCCAAACAACATGCCTTAACTGAAAAAAAAAATTCAAAACACAGAGGAACCAATTGGTGGTTTTCAAATACTTTTTTGCTGTGATTTTAAAAAATTTCCTAGCTTTATACCATCAATAAGCAATGGAAATGTCTATGCAAATTCGGACATCTGATGTATTCTGGGGTTCCAATTTTATACTGTTTTGTCTCCTTTACAATCCTTAATCCTTTAACACCCAAGATCGGATTATCAATTCTCCTTTCTAGCTGCTATACAGTTTCCTGTACATAAGTTAAGAGAATTTGTGGTTATATCAAGATAACACCCTCTGGCTGATAAGTTTGTTTATTTTCATCACCTGTCTACTGGGCAGTGTATTGGTATTATAACGAGAATTTAAATGCTGATCAGTTCTGTGGGTAAAAGGGTTTAGAAAAAGATGGGGTTCTTCCTAGCCAGCTAATTTATGAAAATTTGTCACAAATTGAGTTCCAAGAATTATTTACATTTTGGTTCTGTTTTGTTTGTGCAGGGTCACATTGTTCTAACAGACTTTGGACTCTGTAAAGAAGGAATAGAACCTTCTGGGACAACATCAACCTTCTGTGGCACTCCTGAGGTAGACATTCCAAATGCTGGCTGATTTTTTCATTGCAAGGTGTTCACTTAGTACTAATACCTATAACTTCTTCTTGTTACAGTACTTGGCCCCAGAAGTTCTTCGAAAACAGGAATATGACAAAACTGTGGATTGGTGGTGCCTTGGTGCAGTGTTATATGAAATGATGTATGGCCTGGTAAGGACCTTGATAACCATCATCAGTATTATTTTATCTTTTTTTCATGAAAATTCAAAAAGCTGTTGCAGCACAACAAAATTCATTGGTTTATCAATCAAAATTACGGGAGTGTAAGATCATGTCCTGAAGCTATTAAAAACTACTAAAATATAGGCCTTTACACAAATATCACGTAAAAAGGCCTACATATCTTTCTGGAAATTCTTTAAAAAAAAATTTCGAAATATCTCGAAAACTCCTCGAAATATCTCGTATTTTGGTTTTAGAAATAAGCCTATTTTGAATCCCTTAGGTCAAAATTTTCCCCAGCGGGAGCTGAAAAATATGTCAAAGATTGTCTACACTAGTATTATGGAAATAAAGCAACTTTCAAAACAACATGGATGCAAAGTTTGATGTTTTCTCAGTAATGGGTTAAATGGTTGGTATGTCTATCAAGCGAGGAAAATATCCCAAAATTTCCAAATATCTTAAAATTTTCTAAAATTTGCTAAATATCTCGGAAACTTCTAAATATTTCAAAAAATATCCAGATATTTGTGTAGAGGCCTCTAAATTCAGAACTAATCATTTATTCACTCATATTTACAAACAATTATTTACAAACTAAATTCTGCTAAGACAAACAAATTCAAGTAAATGTGATAATTTACATCATCAAATCAAATGATTTCTTTCATATGCATCATCCAATTTACATCATGTAGTATTGCACTTCCTACTAAAAAGACTAGATCTAATAAAGTTATTTACATTTCTCGGACATTGCTAATATACATCTTTACATAAAAAATTGAAAAGCTTGAATAAATAACTGAACAAAATCTTTCAGTCAGCTTGAATTTAAGTATGACTTATTTAAAAATTCATCTACTAGATTTATTCTTTACGTGCTATTTAAAAAAAAAAGAGAAAAAAAATTAACAAGGCTTCTAAATTTGGTTGTTTGGAAATTTGCTAAATGGCAGATGACTTTCTGCAGATTTGTCAAAGGATTACCAACCAAGGAGAAAACTTCTGGCACATGAGCAGTCCTCTCGTTAGAAACACTCCGACTGTAATTTTGGAATTCTGTTTCGTAAATTTTTTTCGTCTTTTCTTACAGCCTCCATTTTACAGTCGCAATACAAAAGAAATGTATGATAGAATTCTTCACAAACCTCTGAATCTACATCTCAGGACGAACATTTCTTCAAGTGCCAGGAACATCTTAGAGGGGGTAAGTGAACAATAGTGTATGTGAGAATGTGTCAAAGTGAAGGAATCTGGAATACATTTTATGTTTTTGTTTCTTTTTTGTTTCTTTTTACCTGTCACAGTTTCTCCAGAAAGAACGATCAAAGAGACTTGGAATGGGAGAAAATGATTTTGTGAGTAACAAAATTATGTGGCTTTATGAAACCTTTAAATTATAGCAAACTTGGCACTGAAGGCTCTTTGGAGTTGTGATTGGGATCCATAATTATTGATTTTGTCATTGATTTTAATTCAAATTAATACTAAAATATATTTTCTATAGATTTTGTTTATTAAATTAATAATAATTTATTGAGACGCCCATATTTTCATCGCCCATGCCTGAACTCTCAGAAACTTAACTTTGTGCACAAAGTGGTATCAAGGAAGCATTTTTTGTGATTGTTTTCGGAAGGAGCACGGATGGTGGGTTATAAGAGCACTTGACGTCATGTTTGTTTCAAATGAAGTAACTTTGATTGTGTTTTGTGTTCTTTTGTTGATGTGCGCTAACTGTTTCTGTAGGAGGACATTAGATCCCATCCCTTTTTCAAGACCATTGACTGGCAGATGTTGTACGACAAGAAGATTGATCCTCCCTACAACCCTCGTGTGGTGAGTGTCTCCCTGTGCGTCGCTGTAGTCTCCTTCGAATCGTATTCGTGGGGAGCGTTGTTTGACTAGCCTTCGTCGCAGATAGTGAACATACCGCCAGTATACACAGTCTGCGCAATGGCTCCGAACAGCTTGTTCAGCAATCCCCAGGTTTGCAGGAATTTCTGTATCCATTTATGATTGGCTAGATTTGTTACGCCCTTTGTGATTGGACATCAGTCTGCTTACGCAACAGATCACGCAACTTTGCAATCCTGAAATTTTGAATGGCTTTGGCAGGTCAAAAGGTGAGAAGAGCTATGTGTGATTAGCCCGTTTCTAGAGTCACGACAGAATACTGCTAGTGAAAGGATGGAAACAGTTCGACGTAATCGCCCACATTGAGAGCCTGAATGTATCTTTGCGATGGATCGAGCACAAACACGAGTCACTTCAGTCACTTCTTTCAATAAAGTGAAGAAAATGTACTTCAATATGTAAGCTGTTCTTTTACCACTTTGAATGCTTTTTCCCAACTTTCTTCTGAAATCAACATCTTGTTTGAAAATCAAAGGGGAAAACACCAACATATTTTGGGCACTGTATCGACTTGCGTGATTTGCCGCGTAAGTAGATGTCCAACCATAAAACGCGTAAGATATCTAACCAATCAGAAATGGATACAGGAATCCCAGCAAACCTGAGGGATATCAGAACAAGCTTTCGGGAGCCGTTGCGCAGACGGATTGTATCTCGGTTTTCACCAAGGTCTCGAGTGACAAATCCGGCCGCACCGCAGGCTATGTGTGAACGGCGGTGAAGGAGACTTAACATGCTGCGGTGGCTTGGTTTTTTCGAATGAGCCAAAAGAATTCTTCAGAACCGGCTCACGTGCCTACATCTGTGGTAGAATAGGTCATTCAGTTGACCAGTCTTCCCAGCAAGTTAACATAATTATGTTTAAGATTGGTTTAGCTTCACACAGTCTAAATTATATTTCTTGTTTCTTTTTCAAACTTATCCTTTCGAGCTGCTAATCTGTCACCATGCATAATAGCATTTTATTTACTTCCCTCCTATGTAAAAAAAAAAGACTGCGAGCAAGCTTTGTCGGGGGATCGCAGGCTATGTAAAATACTTCTGAGGCTACGTTCGTGTTTCTTTCTTCTTTGCTCTAAACGAATTCGGTAAAAAAAAAATTCAACATTGGTTTGGAGGAGGGGATGGCAGCGGCGAGGGAAAAGAAAAGAACGTTGTTTAGTTCATACACTTGACTAGCGGCTTACATATTTGTGGCGTCCCAGCTGTTTCAAACAGCTGGCGGCCAACTTGACGTTTAAGTAAATTTTGGTATTTTTTTATATTGTTGTTTTCACCAGAGTGGGCCGTTGGACCTGAAGCATTTTGATCCCGAGTTTGTTCGCGAGCCCGTACCAGGTTTGTTGTGTTGTTTCAGTGATGATCGGGTGAGGGTGACAAGCTGTTTGTACGGCTGTTTTAAGTGTCACTTAGGAGGACCTGGCCTTTTCTCACTATCTGTGCTCCCTTAGTCCTGCGTACTCTTATCTTTGTATATACAATTCATCTTTGATTGTTCGTTCTGCTTCTTGCTTTGTTTTTGCGCTTGAAGTATTCAGTGTAACGTTCCACCAGACATACATTCCGTTCAATGAGTCAAAACGTATTTGAGCTGTAGAAAGGCTTACCTTGACTAACATTTTGTGCAGTTACCACTATACTGTCCTTTTTTGTTGCGGTCCCGCGAGTTTTGGACGAAAATCATACGATAATTCATGGACCCTTAGGCTTCAAAACAGAACTTTAGTGGTTCTGGCTCTATTTACAT
Organism: Galaxea fascicularis; assembly: GCA_948470475.1. NCBI lineage: Eukaryota > Metazoa > Cnidaria > Anthozoa > Scleractinia > Euphylliidae > Galaxea > Galaxea fascicularis. Next base: position 1,753,667 of record OX419345.1, on the reverse strand, counting down.
TTGTAAACTAACAGCGGTGTTAGTTAACATATTTTTCTCGTATCTTTAGGCTCTGTTGGCAGATCAGCAGACTCAGCTTTCATGAGTGCGAGTGTCGAGGAACCGGATGACGCGTTTATAGGCTTCACGTATGTTCGTCCTACAGGGGAGGACCTGCATGAATGAAATTTAAAAAAAAAGAATCAAGCGTAGTATCGTAATCTATAGCAAAACCTCACTCAGTGAGGAAAAAGAATCTCAGTGTAATTTTCTCAATTTTTGGAATCATTTGTCGTGTAGTAGGAGACAAGTATCATTCGATTTTCTGTTAATGGTAGTGTTTAAATGTAGGTTTCCAAGAATAGCAAACAAAGAAGCTGGAATTTATTGCAATTTTGGACTTTTTTTTAAATTCACATGTAATTTGTTTGGGGGACCGGAAAGTTTCTGTGGGTATCTTTCTGGTGTCCAAAAATGAACGAAAAAAACAAGTATATAATTTACAGTGATAATAATCTTATTTCTACGCATATTTTTTAGACGAATTATAAGTAAAGGAAGGCTATTACCTCTTCATGTGGTGTCACAAACAAATTAAATAAGCGTTTAGAATCTTACACTACATTGTTTTGCGCAAGTTGTCTTAAAGTAACATCGCAAGTCGAGTCGCCTTTTACGTTGCACAGTACCTTATCACTTATTTTCGCGCGATTTAAAAAAATTCGCGAAATTAAAATCCCGCGAATTTTAAAGACCTTTATAAAATCCTTTATTTAAGCTTTCCGTCTGTAGTTGTCTGTAATCAGCTGCTTGAGCCTCTTCATGATGGCTTCGTTGTTTCCGGAAGCGTCGATCTCCGCCATCAATTTCACTGGAATTTCCAGTACCCCTTACACAAGTGACGACCTTCGGTGGTTTTTGTCCCCAATTTCGTGAGGCGATCCTTGTCTAAAAGTTAATTGGCAGCGCCATCGAGTTAAATAGTCAGTGTACTTTTAAAAGATGTTACTAACTTGCTGATATTGTTGTTTGTTGCGTTTGAGGTTTCTATTCCGTTATGGTTAAATAAAATACAGAAGTGGGACGAGCACCAGTTACTTGATTCGCGAAATTTAATTGCCTTGAAAAACGGTGATTCGTCAAAATCGCGAATTTTATGTCCCGCGAGATATTTTTATTCCAAATTTGCGAAATGAAAGTCGCGCGAAAATAAGTGATAATAAGGTATATAATTCATAATGACCTAAATTGCGATATAAGTCAGTGTTTAAACGGTGAACGTAGAAAGGTGCGTAAAACATTGCATAGTGTATGTCAGATTATTTTGGCTGATTACGTCAATTTTCAAAAAAATGTATTTAAAACGTTAAATCGGACAATACTCTATCTGACATCAAAACTATATTAAAAAATTGTGAAATCACTAAATTCCACACATTTGACACTGGCTGCAATGTGAGATGCATTGCGAGTATCTATTTGACCATATTAAGATTTTGTAATTATGACCACAATTGTCTTAAATAATTGTAATTTTTCATATCACTTCATTTGTGGTTTGAACTTTTAATAATTGCCTAAAGTATAAGTGTCAATCTGTCTATATTTTTTCTGTGGAAAATAAGTATTGAAAAATAAACAGCACCGTTTGAAACTGACAGCGTGCAATCCTTCTACCCTCTCTTGAAACAAGAAATTTGTGGAGAATTTAAAAGTGGAGTTCATGGTCATTCCTCAATGCAACATTATCACAGGCGTTACAGGCATGGAGGAAAGCGCCTGTAGGAAAGCTGCCTTATCAATCAAGATACCTCGAGTCTCGGAGCAGCAGTGTCAGGAATTCCCCTTCAAAACAGAGATCACCCAATGAATACATGTTGAGCAAACACCCTTAAAGTACCCCTAACCCTTGAATTTGTCTTCTTTTGGTAGATTTCCATATCTTTCAAAAACTCATTTTCAAAAAAACAAATTCCAAAATATTTAATCCTGATTTTTTTTTTTTATTTTTACCAGCGCTTGAAGTTACTAAAATTTTTTGGGCGGTATGGGCCCCGCCGGACATATCTTTATTGTCTCGTGGACTCATTAGGAACGAGCCAATGAGAAGTGTCCGATATTTGACATTTTTTGGCTGTGACGTAAGAAAAGGACGCCATTCCAATCTTATGCATGGTGATTCCTTTCTGTTTATTTTTAGAGAAGATCCATAAACCACGCATTTTTCAACCATTTTCTCTGTTTAGCATAAAGTATCGCAGCAAATCTTCCCATATTCCGACAACTCAAGCTTGCACGATGTCCTTTTCTTACGTCACGCTCCATATATGGACACATTTGGCCGAGTAAGGACTAATGCGGGGGTCCTCCAATATTGCGTGAGTTACGTATCTGGAGTTATTAGCCCGAGTTAATTGCATGTAACTTACACAATATTGAAATTTCAAGATTTGGCATGCAGAATATTGAAATTTCAAGATTTGGCATGCAGAATCTTGAAATTTCAAGATTTGACATGCAGAATCTTGACATTTCAAGATTTGACATGCAGAATATTGAAATTTCAAGATTTGACATGCAGAATCTTGAAATTTCAAGATTTGGCATGCAGAATATTGAAGTTTCAAGATTTGACATGCAGAATCTTGAAATTTCAAGATTTGACATGCAGAATATTGAAGTTCAGTTCAAGATTTTGCATGCAGAATATTGAAATTTCAAGATTTGGCATGCAGAATATTGAAGTTCAGTTCAAGATTTTGCATGCAGAATATTGAAATTTCAAGTTTTGACATGCAGAATATTGAAATGTCAAGATTTGACATGCAGGATATTGAAATTTCAAGATTTGACATGCAGAATATTGAAGTTTCAAGATTTGACATGCAGAATATTGAAGTTCAGTTCAAGATTTGGCATGCAGAATATTGAAATTTCAAGATTTGGCATGCAGAATCTTGAAATTTCAAGATTTGACATGCAGAATATTGAAATTTCAAGATTTGACACGCAGAATATTGAAGTTCAGTTCAAGATTTGACATGCAGGATATTGAAATTTCAAGATTTGACATGCAGAATATTGAAATTTCAAGATTTGGCATGCAGAATCTTGAAATTTCAAGATTTGACATGCAGAATATTGAAATTTCAAGATTTGACACGCAGAATATTGAAGTTCAGTTCAAGATTTGGCATGCGGAATATTGAAATTTCAAGATTTGGCATGCAGAATATTGAAATTTCAAGATTTGACATGCAGAATATTGAAATTTCAAGATTTGACATGCAGAATATTGAAGTTCAGTTCAAGATTTGGCATGCAGAATATTGAAATTTCAAGATTTGACATGCAGAATATTGAAATTTCAAGATTTGACACGCAGAATATTGAAGTTCAGTTCAAGATTTGGCATGCAGAATATTGAAGTTCAGTTCAAGATTTGACATGCAGAATATTGAACTGTTTTGCATGCAGAATATTGAAGTTTCAAGATTTGGCATGCAGAATATTGAAGTTCAGTTCAAGATTTGGCATGCAGAATATTGAAATTTCAAGATTTGACATGCAGAATATTGAAGTTCAGTTCAAGATTTGGCATGCAGAATATTGAAGTTCAGTTCAAGATTTGGCATGCAGAATCTTGAAATTTCAAGATTTGACATGCAGAATATTGAAGTTTCAAGATTTGACATGCAGAATATTGAAATTTCAAGATTTGACATGCAGAATCTTGAAATTTCAAGATTTGGCACGCAGAATATTGAAATTTCAAGATTTGACATGCAGAATATTGAAATTTCAAGATTTGACACGCAGAATATTGAAATTTCAAGATTTGGTATGCAGAATATTGAAATTTTAAGATTTGACATGCAGAATATTGAAATTTCAAGATTTGGCATGCAGAATATTGAAATTTCAAGATTTGACATGCAGAATGTTGAAATTTCAAGATTCTGCATGCAAATATTGAAATTTCAAGACTAGTTCTAGCTCTACGCTCGGGGCACGTGTTCATCCGCCCAGAACTGTTACCCTTTGTTCTTTGTTTTAAAAGGAAATGTTCCAATCTGCCAATCAATGCTCAGTACGAGCGTACTTAATCGGCGCCAGTTATGTACAGTTTAGGAGGAGTTGGCTGCCGGCTACGGCAGAGCGCAGTAGCTTCTGTAGAGTCCCACAACAAGAATAAAGAACAGGTTCAGTGGAGTTTTGTGACTGTTAAATCTGTCCCGCGACAATATGACGGAACATTTTTTTTCCTTTGCCAGTCGTTTACGGAGGAATTTGAGGTTTTTTTGGCGGATTTCTATACTAAAAAGGTATTTTTGACACTGTTTTCATAGCGCATAATTCTCAAGGTCATATCTGTTAATTTTTATGTCAAAACTGTTGCTAGAGGAAACGCTGTGCAAATTTCCTCAAATTTTTCCACCAAAAGACTTGGTTTATAAAAAGACATTTTTGCAGACACCTTTTTAATGATTTGAACGACAAACTTGTTTTGTTCTCAATTAATACACAGTTTACTGAAAGTACGAAACCGAGAAAACGAGGTTAGTAAGATATTTATTATATCCAGAGCCAGCGGAGCAGTTTTTAAAGTGCGGGGCCCACACCTTCCTCTTTAATTGAGGGGAGGGGGCTGACTCTAAAAATGGTTAAAGGAACGGTCGCAAATTTAGATTTTTTTTTCCGCGAGGTCGCCCATCTGTAGTTTACCTCTTTAATCCCGTGAAATTACTTTTCACCTTAAAAGTATATTTTACAAAATTTATTATTTTTTCCACAAAAGTGAGGAGGCCCTGGCCTCCCCGGTCCCTCCCCCTACGCGGTGCCTGATATCTCAGAGGTTAATCGGGCGCGCTGGAAAGGAAAGTATGAAATTTAGTGCGACCCGCAAAATTGACCGACCACGGCGCGCGTACTCACTGAGAGATACAATAAGAAACATAACTTTTATGGACTGAAAAATTGAGCAGCGCTATAGACGAGTAAACATTTGGCAAAACGTTTAACCAGGATTTGACTAGAAAATAAATGGGATGAAAGTGACGAGTGAATTTTGAATCAAAGTTTGTTCGCGATAATTTATAAACGCTTTCACTTGTGCTTAACTTTCAAGAAAACTATAAAACTGATATTTTGCGATAACCGAGTTCAATAATTGTTTATTATTTACTGTGTTGTAACAAGACAACTTAGTAGCGAAACGACCAAACACCTTGTTACACAAAGAATATCGATGCTAACATAATCAACTAGAGATGGAAGAATACTTCTGTAATCACAATGATTGGTAAAATGCAATACGAATACCGTGATCTTCTCCCATAAACTGAACAAACTTCGGTTACCTTGCAAACTGAGACGAAGAAACAAACTAATCGGTCGGTCAGCGGATGCGTCCAGCATTCCGGCGTCGAGAAAGCTATGCTGTGATCAACGTCAGATGAATTCCATTGCAGAAATCTTCAATATTACATAATCAAGTAGAAACGACATCATCATCGTTCAGTTGAAAGAACACGTTGGTAGCTTGCAGGAAACCATGTTGCGTTTCTGTTCTTGTCACTTGTGGAAAGTGACAGAAGAGCATGAATAATAAGAGAAATTTGCAATTTAAATTGAGAAAATAATAAACCCGTGTAAAGATAACAGAAAAACTGAAAAAACCCATATTGCAAAATATTGAAAATTAACCGAGTTCAGGTAGCTTTGATAACGATCGACTGAGACTACATATTGCAGCCGGTAAAACAGCGAAGCAGAATTCAGCCCAACATCACTTTAAACTTCCAAAAAATATACACATTTTATTTTCGGCAGTTTTCAGTCAATAAATATTTCCACTTGTCTTGTCTTTCATACATTACGAAGTAACCGCATGAACTTCCGCAACTGATCAATCCTCTTAACCGCGACCCGACGGTTGCAAGGAAGTGTCCCGCGTTTGCGTGTTCGACACGCACGTTGTAGGACGAACAAGACAAACTAGCTTTCACAATTCTGTTGTTTCACCACGGCAACTTTGGTCAAGTCTAAAAACGTTTTTTCAATCGCTTGACACAACCCAGCATCAGCGGATTTCACTCGATTCTCCAAGGCAAAGCCAGTTTCGTTTTCATAAGTTGTATCATTGGCAAGCCAAGAATCCTCTGTGAAGCCGTGATCTTCTTCGTCCACAGTTTCCACCTGTTGCTGGGGCGGCAGTTCATCCAAAAGACACGCCGGAGAACCTGAAAGAACAAAACAACAAAACGTGGTTATTAAAATAACACCTGCTTCTTGCCTCTATTTTAACCGCCCTCGCTTTGTGGCCAACATAGGGGGGAGGGGAGGGGAAGAAGCCAAGAAGAAATTGACACGAACCTTAAGCGGCCCGAAGTACAAGAATTCTCAAAATGTTTCAATACCGGTTCACTTTATGTTTCAGTTTTCAACTTTTATATTACTGTAAAATGCATAAATACCACCTTATTCTGGAGATAAATTAGGAACACTGATTGCATGATCTGGTCAAGGGTTTTGCTTTCGTTTGCCGACTTAAGTTTACTAAAAATGGCAGCATACCCAAAGAATGACCAGCAGAAGCCGACGCATGCGAAGCTGCCACTCGACCAAGCTCCAAAAGAAAGCTTGTGGCTTCTTCACACAACGGCGGAAATGCACGACAAAACCTGACCAGAGTTGGGAGGGCAGGGGTGAAAAACGAGGCACGCTTGGTGGCGGGAAGAGTTGCGAGGAGAGAGCAAAGCCTGCTGAGAATGTAACGGGCCACACCCATGGCTTTGGGGAGAGGAAACTGGAGGCAGAGGTAAGAGGCCAACTGGATGGCAAATAGCTGGAACGTAAGAGGAAAATCAGCAAAGAATTAATAACAAAAGAGCACTGAAAGTTAGAGAGATTTGCTTTGAGTCTCTTTCTGGATAAGAATAATTAATAATAATCAATTAATAATAAGGATAATCAAGTGGGCACACGCAAACTCCAAAGCAAACTCCATAAGCCAAAACGTATGCTTAAATTTCTTCACAACGGCTTTTTAATTGTTATCGTACAGAAAATGCGAGAAAAAGGTTTAGGCCATTTAGTTAAAATGCATTTTTCTGTTTCTGGTCACGTAATATTGGGCGTGGTCCGATGACGTCATGAACTGAACCATATTTGCCTCCTTTGAGTATTGTCCAAATTTGGTCCAATTGAAGCATACATGTGCAGAGTTATAGCAAATTGATTTTTCCCTAGCAACGGCATCAAAAGATACTTTAATTTAGTTGGATTAAAAAAAAAAAAAACTTTAATGAGCCCTTAACACAATGAGACGGTTCGTAGCAAGGGTAACATGACTGGAGGGCTCAGAAAATTGGACAAGTGAAGCTACTCACTCCTGTTGTAGACATTGTGTGGCACAATGTCGGCGGCGCCTATTTCCCTTTCGTAAACGGTCGTTGCCATTATTAACGGTCGATGCCATCATTGGTAACCAAGCCTTCAGTAGGGCAGGTGTAATTTTATGAGCTATGGATTGAGTTATAACAAGGCAATTTTGAACTTTTCAAATCGTCTTAGAAAGAGCGACGTTTAGGCCCTACTTAAACATAGGGCCCAATTTACGTGTAAATTAGCGTTAATATTTCGGGATAGGGCTAGGGTGACCTGCTGTAGATGTATCAGTTATGAAAGCCAGTTAACTATAATATAGCGTAGTGGTTAGGGAAAGATCATAGCAAGGAAAGGGTTTAGGCTCAATTCTGGGTTGGAAATTTCTATTTTTTAATCAGGAAGATTTTCTCTATCAGTTGAAAATTTTTCTAAGTGTTTTAAAAATGGCAACAACCATTTACGAAACGGAAAGTTGCGTCGGCGGCAAGAAAAACATCAGAGCAATAGTTTACTAAGCAAAACAACAACTCTGCATATTCTTGAGTCCCCCTGCCCCCCTTCCGCTACGGGACGAATGAGTCACTAAGAAGGACAACCATGAACACAAGTTCTGGATGGGAAGTTTCACTGCAGTGTTGCTTGTCTTACTTGAGGTACGCCACGAGTAAACAAACCTGTTTTTCCAGCTGCGATTGGTTGACGAGCTCATGAATGAAGTCTAAACATATGTGCATTGAAGGAATACCAGCCACCGTCACGGGAAGAAGCTCCACTGGGTAACCCTGTCAAGAAAACAACGCCGTCAAAGTCAAGTTAGAACGCTATGCAATTCCCAACTCCAGAAGCTATGACAAGCCTCGGACTAGACTTAATTTTCTCCGTTTGACCTTGGCGAAGCCTCTGCCAAACTTTATAAGGGTCTCAAAAAGACATGCAATATTTTATCGTATTGCCCAGTTCTTTAGGTCAATAAGCAGGAAATCCAAACCAACACTAACAGCAATGTGCGCGATGCCGCCTGTAAAACACAGACCTGCGTTTCGCCAGAGTTTCTAATCCGAGTCCCCATTGCCGCGCTTGACACCAGTTCAAGTAAGATTTTCCCGCCCTTTTCCCGGTTGCGCAGAGTCCAACGTTTCTCATCCGGATCCCGTTTTCCCGCGCTTGACACCAGTTGCAAGTAAGATTTTCCCGCCCTCTTCACCGATTACTCATTTCTCCACGTACCTGAAAGTGAACGAGTTTAGCAATGTCCGGGACAGCGATAAACATCTGATGGAGCTGGGAGCAAACTCGGCACTGAATCTCACGAAGCACAGCAGATCCACTACAACCCGGCTGATCCTAACAAGGGAAGAAAAAAGTTGACATACCCATCACATGAAAAACATTAGACTTTCTTTTCCGCGGAGGGAAGTTCCGAGGCTAGATGCGTTTGATTTTAAAGACGGAAAACACTTAATCCTACATGAATTTGCTTTATACGTGAACTAAAATTTTATTTTCTCGTGTTTCCAAACCGTTTTCGCTCCCAGTCTTTAGAGCTGCTAAATATGGAATAACAAGTGATGCTGTTTGAAAACAAACCCGATCCTGAGGTGTTTTAACGCAGACTTCAAGTAGGATCTGAATTGCAGCACTTTCCTGTGCTGTCACCAGAGCAGCCCTGAGTTCTTCTCTCTCCTGCTCCACAGCCATTCCCTCGGTCCTTGACGCGGGATGTGCCTGCAGGTACTGACTCAAAAGGGCCCTGGAACCTGCCAAGTATCCCATGAGCACCCGCACAAGAATGTCAAATAAAGGTGGGCATCTGGATTAAAATAAGGAACATGAAATGCTATAAACTCTTGGGCACGAGACTGAGGAAAATGGAGGGCAAGCTAAAGCAGTAACACACTGCGAGACTCGTGAAGACTTTAAAAATCCCTCTTACAGTTGGATGTTTTTGGTAGAATTTTGTTGTCATGAAACAAGATATAAACGAACAAAGGATCCTACATTAGTGTGCATGGCTTGGCCTGGTCCGCTTGTTATAGGTAACGTGTGTGTAGTGATAATTGCCAACTTTGAATTTGAGTATCTTCCCAATAGGCAACTTCCGAGTTGCTACAAACCTCCCTTTCAATGAATCCGGGCGTGGTGCAATGAATGGGGTTCCGCTCACGTGCAAATGAAACTAATTACCAAATAAAAACCTTTTCAGTAATCGCATTGAAGGAAAAGCTAAAATGCATTCGGTAAAAGCCTGTTTGCTTAGGTTGCCACATAAAAAATAGAGTTCCATTTTACTTTCAGTATGCTTATTTAAATTCTCTCCTGTGGTGCTGTACTACAAAAGGTAACTCGTGAAAACTTAGACATTGCAGACCTTCATGTTGCTTCTGATCTACAACAAACTTTGTGGCGTTTACCTGAATTGAAGACTCACTAAATGATGCGCTACGTACCTTATGTAAGCTTACCTAAAGACTCTTCTGTCGCATCTCAACACGGTCAAAGGATCTTTCATGATGTCTTCATCTGTGTACAGTTGGGGAGTCAGATGTGGGACGAGTGTCTCCGCTGGACAAAGAGTGTTAACAGTGGCCAGCCACAATCTGGAAAGAAATAACAATTGTTATATCAACTCGTACATCTAAGATGAATTGTAAAGCCCATTCAGTGAACAATTTCTTGGTTTTGCTTTACAAAAAAACGGTGCAGTCTATTATTGTAACATGTACTGTTATTCAACACATATTATCCAAAACGGGGTCATAGGACATTCAATATTAACCATACCGTACACAACAACTATACGTTACTCAGTAAAAAATGCCGTTGCCTTAGTTTTTCGCAAAACAAAATTTCACGTTTAGTCGTGGCTTTAAACTCTACACTGTGGCACTGAGCCGTATTTGTCTTACTTGCGAGGTACGACAGTGTTAATCTTAGTCCACAGTTCACAGCACAGTGTTTGTACTCGTCGTGGGACACCAGGCTCCAACAATATCATCAAGGACTCAACGAGCACATCCATGTATGGAATCAGGGCACTGGGCTCCAGTTTTAACAGTCTTCTGAGTAGAAGTAACGCGGGGCAAGGATTGTGGGGCAGCGACGACAGAGCTATTGAACGAAAACAACGTCGAATCGTGTAATCATTCAAGACTGTCAAACCAGAACAAGAAAAATATTTCCGAGCACTCCCAATTGTAATGGAACATGACTTTCTGATTACAAGTTTAAGTAGGAAGCACAGACCTTAACATACATTGGCCGTTTTTATGCTATAGACGTTGAAGTCGTCAAGACGCATTTGACGTCTGAGACATTAAAGCCGTCTGGTATAAAAACGGAACGCATAAAAGTAGACAAACCAACGGACAAAAACAAGATTTTTGTAAAAAACGACTAGGTTGTATTCTCGAAAGACACTGGGCACGAGCAAACTCGGCACCAAATAAACGTTAAAACATACGAATATATCAGGCAATTAACGTGGCGGAATTACAGTTTCTCAAATTTATGTCTCGACGTCGCCTAGAAGGCCAGACGCAAATATTTTTGTGACAAAAATCAGTCTAGAAATCAGCATTTTCTGGCGATGGACGAGGGACTAGATTTAGCCTCGGCACATGACTTGTTTGTCTTGTCGACCAAGAAAGCAAGGAAGGAACGAAGTGCAGACGAACAAAGGACTCAGGGCTAAATGCGTCCCAGTTAGAGCGTCCCGTTTTTAGATTAAAAACATAATGGAGATAACTTCCATTTTTCAGTAGGTAATAATTTCTCGTTTATCTGTTAAACGTTGAGGATGCAATAAAACTCACTTTCACCAATGTTGTTTCAGTGTAATTCATATTTTGAAGGAAAGTAAAAAAAACACTCAAGTAGGCCATCCTTTCACACGTTTTGTGACATTTACCTTCCCGTAGTCGTGAAGGTGAACATTTCACACCAGGTAACGGAGACCCCCTTGACAGAGGAACAGTGAAAACTTCCTCCTGCCTCAACCAATCATCAACCAGGCAGAGGTGCGGTAAATGGGTGTTGATGAGCTGCAGCAGAGGAGCGTAAAGACCTCGGAAATCCTGGCGCCGACTTCTAGCTTGCTCAAGTAAGTGTTTGACGGGAATTTGTGACAGCAACATGGGGGATAACCACCGAGGCTGGATGTTGTTGGAAACTGAAGTCAATAAAATGGAAAGTGCGCTAGTGTTAGTTGAAACTGCGCAATGTTACAATGCTTTAATTGAAGCAAAAACGAAACAACTATGCTCATTTAATCTGTTTAATGATAGTCCAAAAAAATTCTTCATATTGCATATACATTGGCATGTATATGAGGGGGAAGGAGTGTGAACTCCTCATCTCCCTTAATGCACTACACATGAAAACAGTGGTTACATAAGATTAATTGTTCCAGCTGGTGGAGTTGCCTTACCTAGGGATTTCGTATTCGAGAGAAGGCAGTCTGTGTAGGTTAAAACATAGTACAACATCAAAATCTGCGACGTAAGTTGAGATGATAATTCTGTTGCTACATATACTGAATTCCTCCTTAAGGGTCCGATTGGAAGACTGTGGATTCTGAAAGCTGCTCCTTGCTCCTACAGATTTTGGACAGAGGAAATAAGAAGATAAGTAGCTATCTGTTTAGTATGTCAGTAGGTATTTTTTAGTCCTAATCTGTGGTGAACAAAACTTTTACTCTTTATTACACCCATTTTGAAATCACTCGTCATTCATGAAATCTGATTGGCTCCAAACAGTGCATTTTATTCCCAAATTGCACCATTTTTGCTCTCAATCATATCCTTTTTTAAGCCCATCAAAATTCAAAACTGGTTTTCCTGAAGTGAATGTTAAATAAATATTGATATTGACAAAAAACTGTGTGATTTCAAAATGGGTGTAATAAAGTGGTGATTGAACTTCGTCTCATGCAATTTTGGTCCAAAATCATCCTTGTGATTTCGAATCGAACTCGCGCTACGCGCTCGTTTTATTATGAAATCACGCGTATGATTTCATACCAAATTGCACTCCAATCAGTTCAATTCCTACTATTAAACCTTTAATAGCATGTATATTCTCCACACTTCTCTTCATACGTTTTCAACGGTGATGATGAGGAGAATTTGTTACACAATCAACACCTTTGTTACTTGTTGATCACTTCATTTTTCTCACGACGTTTATGTTTGATTGAGCAGTGTTACTACGAGAATGGTCACGCTAAGGGGTTATGAACTGTTGTACAAACCAACAATAAATTTGAGGGATAACAATAGCTGGACACTGACAACAAAATTCAAGCTAAATTAAAGGTATCTGATGCCACTTGGTTTGGCAAAGGAAGCAGTGAATTCATTTTAATTTTTTGTCATTCTTGCTTGAAGAATAATTCACAGAGGAAGTCTGACACTTGCCTGTTGTTCTCCAGCAAAAACTGACATAACTTCAGCATCAGTGAATCCATGCAGGGTAAATGCAGCTTGTTTGTTTTTACTTGATTTGCCAGTGGACACAGGATTGATCACAGAATGAACAAAAGCCTCAAGAAGAGGAACAACCAGAGGGTGAAGTGGAGTCGTACAACAACAGATCTGTTTATACACCCAGTCCTATAGAGGAAATGAACCCCCCATCACTAGAATTATATCAACAAGGTTGTTGTTAAGCGCCGGCTGCCGGCGAAATTTGCCAGCTGAGAAAGAAGTGATCGCCAGCTGGATTTTGGCCTGGCTCAACTGCTACTGAAACCGGCTGAGTAATTTCTTAGCTACAACCCTGTATCAACAAATTGAATTTGTAAGAAAATGTTAGAACCCCTGGAAATCACCATCTTAAAACACAAAGATTCACCAGTATAAAGACTGGTTTATCAGAATTTGGAAAATAATATCACTGCATTGATATCTGAATCATTAGAAAACGTTTACACCATTTCCATTATTTTTGTGTAATGACCATTTCCACACTGAAATTACTTCTCTATAAATCATGCACGAATCAACCAAATGCATGAAGTTCTAGGGTAAAACATTGACAAGTAGAATGACAAAATTCATGAGTAGTTAACTAATTGCCCTAAAATGCCAGGTAGGAATTCAGACAGTACATTCACTTATTCCAACGAAACAGAAGAAATGTTGAAACATTTGTTTTGGATTTTGGAAACTGACTTTACAAATGATCAATGAGATGTGCTCATAACCCATCAGCTATTATATTCTGCACAATGTCCTGACCTTGACTGGAACAGTGTGCTTGGTAAATGCTCTGGATCGAAGTAACTGATGTATGCAATGAATTGGCAGAAATCCAGCATCTTCAGAGCTGAGCTGAGGTGTTACAGGAACAGTCACGGCATGAGCTGTAACCACCTGTTAATACAAATTTGACAGAAAAATCACCTTTAGTTAACTTTTTTGAATGAAAATACACCATTGTATAATGAGCCTATTAATTTTCAAAATAAGTCCTAACTAGTGCAAGTTGATGGTTTTCTTCAGTCCGGTGAAACTAAGTTTATTGTAAAAAGGAATGAAGTAGAGCCCTGATTTATCAAACCCCAGAATAATTAAACCCAACCCCAAAATACAAACTAATAAAAAATACACCTTAGTATAAAAAAGATTTACATCAAATAAATGTGTTGAAATGCAAAACAGATTGGCAATTATTATGAAAATTCTTTAGTGGCCTATCTACATGTAATGCATACACTGCATCATTGCAAAAGACCACTTAAAATCCAGCCAACTGCAAAGAAGCCAGTTATCTCAGATTCACATTGTTGCCATCCTTCAAAACAACTGCTGATTGCTTCCCAACCTTTGAAATCAAACAGAACCATTCTATACGAACCTTTTCAGGAAATATTTCCTGGGTAAAGAGGGTTTTCATTCTTGTCAATGAACCTAGTCTGATATTCATGCCGAGGACCGAGCAGACCAACTCAGCAATGGCTTCCCCTTGATTGCCATGAAAGTGAATCGCTATCAGGAGAAGAATCTCTCCAAAGGAAGCATGCACATCACTTGCTGCTTCATAGTGAGCCTCTTCTTTTGACAGCCACTTGATCCATTGAGTTGCAATTTGCTCATGTTCTGGAGAACTGAGTAAAGAAAATTTAATCACACTTATTTATTTTCATTAATTTTACAATGTAACAAAAAGGCTTAAATGGCTTCCTTGATGAAAAGCGTCGGACCATGATGGTGTGGAGGAGTAAAAAAATAATCCCTATTTCAGAGCCACATGAAAGTTATAAGTCACACTTTTAAGAAGTTTTAACTCACCTCATAATGTTGGTGCAAACTAACAAGGTACAAAGTCCAACCACGACAAATCTCACCCCAGCAGCAGTGGGTGGGGGATGACATGTGACCAGACGGAGCAATGCTTCAGATTCCTGTGGACTCAGCTTCATTCCTGCAAGTCTTTTGAGTGCACAGTAGAGTCGCAGCAGGGCTGTACCCTGGATTACATCTTCATCTCTAATCTCCACTGTTTCCACTGTTTCAACATTGAGTTTTTGAACTGAAGAACTCTCTTCTGTTAGTTGGTAATCAGTGCTCACTTCCATAGCTGTAATGGGGTAAAACCATCAGGTTTACTGTAACATTACAACAAGGCATGCCTAAGTTGAGTCCTAGTTCAGACTGATAGCATTGTAACCTAACTTAAAGGTAGAACTTTCAACCTGATTTGCCACATTTGATACAAGTATTAAATGAGTGATGAAAGAGAACTGTATCATTCTTATGGTCATGGCCTGTGGAAACCCATCCAAACCGTAGCTGGAATAAGACCCACACATCCACAGGACACCAACATTATGTGGAAATTCAAGTATGCCTCTAAGATGCATTTTTTCTGTCAGCTGAGTGAGTGAGTGAGTCAGTCAGTCAGTCGGTCGGTCAGTCAGTCAGACAGTCAGTCAGTCAGTCAGTCAGTCAGTCAGTCAGTCAGTTAGTAAGTGAGTTGCTCAGTCAGTCAGAAGGACAATCAGTGAGTCAGTCGGTGTGTCAGTTACTAAGTCAGTCAGTCATTATTTTGTCTCTTCCTCCCCATCTCCCTTTCTTTCTCAGTCAGCCATGTCATTAATATTCTATTCATGGATGTCTCATCAGTCAGTGATTTGCTTGTTCATCCACTCATTCAATGAATCCAAATCAAGCACCTCGAAGTATTTCCAAAGTTTCTTCATCCTGATGTCCTACATCATGTTTAGTCACTGTCTCCTGTAGAGTAACCTCTTCACCAGTTTTTTCATCTTGTGTCTTTGCTCCCCTTTTCACTCCATTAGAAACTACAGAGGACATCTCCTTCAGCAACTGACTCCGCAAAGAAGACAAAATCGAAGTGTGGGACTGAAACAACAGTTAAAATGTCAAAACAGCATGTAAAATGATACAACTGATACATGGTCTATTTCTGCCAAGTGTTGATGACTCATTTCTTTAGCAGATTAAGCAATCTCCATCTGTAAATTTTACACATTGCATAAACTCTTTTCACAATAAACACAATGTTACTTTTCTTTCTTTTTTAAAAATCATATTGTTTTCAGGCGCAAACAAGTAGTACACAGGCTACAGTAAGGGGCACGGAAATAAAGACTTTTAGGGGTCATTAAAGGTATTTTCTCTTTCCAGATCTTCTTAACATAAGAATCACTCAACATAACAGGTTGGGAAGCGAGCTTTCTAGAGTTTTTTTTTTTTAACCAAGACCAGTCACTTATCAAGAACATGAACATCTTCACTCTGCTGACTGTAAAAACTGCTATTACCTTTTGTCCTATCCTTACAAAGGAAGAAAACCAATTTCTGGCTTTTGTATCTCCTCCCAGAAGAAGGCCACTGAGGAATGCAACCAGGTCACTTGAGCTCAATGAACCTTCAAAGACAAAATATTCACTATAATATTTAGGATGTGAGCCAGTCAAGGACACAAGTCCTCCCAGGGACGTTGGCAAACTTCAAACTGACAGCCCTTAAAAACAATATTGTTCCCTGCATTGAAAATGCAGATTATTGCTAAGACTTTGCCCAAATTCAAAACTTTTTATATTGGTAGATTTACTGGACTTAAAAGATTGCCTGTAGTTGGAAATGAAACTTGCCTAATACTCCTGTTTAACAACTGCAATGCTTTGTGGAGGTTGGCACCTGGATCATCAACTACAGTCCAAATCTCTTGGTGACTGATGCTGGCAGGGAATCCTCACAAACCTCCTTCTGTACGAAGTTAAGAAGTACTGGATACATGTATTGGTATGTGCCTAGTGGCCAGATCACTAACCAGAGGTCTAACAGGTGCTCTCTGTTGTAAGCTCTTTTAAATTGCAGTTAAAAACATTTACTTTTCAGCTTGTAATCACACTTACCAAGGTCTTGAATGACTGTGCACCCTATGACCAACATGCATGCAAACTAGTTTATAACCCTACAAAACACTCTAAGAAAGCTGGACGAGCTTACCATTGTCATCCACACCAAAATCAAGGATAAGAGCCACAGCAAGCCCAGGCATGCGACAGAGTTTCAGTGCCTCAGAATGCACAACAAGGGCAGCACTAGGATTCATGGTACACAGCTGTCGTAGGACTTGAGTTCGCACAATGCCACCAAGGTCACCTTCATCCTGTACCTCACCATGTTCCAGCAATGAACTGCACACTAAAACAGGAATTTGAATCATTATCTCAATCCAAAGAGTGTTTAATTTCACACTGCATGAGAACAACAGTCTCTTAATGAGCTTGTCTACAACATATTGCTACTAGTAATATCAACTAGCTAACTTCTTGTAACACCCTTAATAGTTATAAACACTGAACATTTCTGTACAGTAAGTGTGATGCACTAGCCAGCATAATAGACCAGGGAAGGCAGGGTGGCCGAGTGGTTAGGGCGCTGGATTTCAATGCGTGTGACCCAGGTTCAAATCCCGCTCTGGCCACTAGCTGGTGTTGTTCTGGGTAAGTACCTGGTTCAACTCCTCGGTCATCCTTGTAAAATAGCCAACCGGTTTGCCTCCCGCCGGTTGGGATTCTTATCATGTTAAGTTTATTTGATAAAATGCTCGGAGATACTAGCTGTACAAGCTACTCTAAAATCCGAGGGTAAATAAAGTATTATTATTATTATTATTATTATTATTATTATTATTAGTAGATTTTCAGACATACAAACTCCTTTTGAAACAGAAGACTGATTCAGGTGGAGGTACATGTAAGCAAGTCAGGAAGGGACATGCAGTCCTTTTCCTGGTCACTTTTTCTCTTAATTCAATGTCCATACCACAACATGGTAGACTACTTAACCACATCAACTAGGATCACAGACCCACAGTCATCACAGCATATGACTGATCCAGTCAATCATACCAACAACATAATTCAACTACACGTTTTGGCGCCAGAGTTTGGAATTGTTTGCCACCCCAAGTACGCCAACTGCCAAAAAAGCAATTTAAAAAGAAAGTTCGAGAAATTTTATTTGCTATTTTTTATGCCGAGGACACTTATGTTGAGGCACCAACACTCCTCTTAAAGATGGCAAAATATGTAAAATAATAAATTAACTAACTTGTGACTTGTTGTAATATATTGTAATTATTTTATTGTGATTGTTCACTTATTTCTTTTCTATTTCTTTTGTTTTCATTTTTACTGTCTGATTATTTTATTGTAATTGTTCACTTATTTCTTTTGTTTCATTTTTACTGATAATGACGTTTGATTTAAAAGCGCAACCCGCCTCGATTAGCTCTGCTATCTGCGGGTTGCGCAGGATTATCATTGTATTTTCTTTTTCAAATAACAAAATGAATGAATAAATGAATACCTTGTTCAAAGCTATCAGGGGCATTAACCACCAGTCGGCACAACATCCACGGCCCATGCTTGACTCTCAGCAGGGTTTCAGCAAGTTGGTTTAATGCAAGCAAAGAGGGAAGCTCAGCCTGTGCAATGCAGATCACATCTGAAATCTCCTCCAGGTAAACTTCATTTTCAAATAGCTCACATTTCTCAGGAACAAACTCCTCCCTGGCATCCACCTAAAAAGGTATTGTGAGTCAGAATAAATTTAACCCTTGAATCCCCAATATCAAGATGTGTACTTCTCCCACCATTTCTCAAATTTTTGGTATGTTACATGTTGGGAGAATTTATATCAACATTAACTCAACTCTGAAAATGGGGGGGGGGGGGGAGGGGAGTGGGTGAGAGGCCATACCAGCTGCGGTTATTAACATATTTAGCTTGTACTGAAATCTAAAGGTCCCCTTTGTAAGAACAGGAAGAGGGGGAGGGAAGGAGGAGGAGGAGGGAGGGAGGGGGGAAGAGGAGGAGGGGAGGGGTATAGGAGTTTGTACTGAAACCTTGTCAATTTTTCTGTTTTACTTTAGCCAGTTCTGGAGGGGGGAGAAATATCTCCCACTATGGCCACATAATGGGATCCCTGTGACCTCACCTTGCTCATGATTCGTAAGAGCTCACTCAACACCAGGCGAAGGCGCCTTGAGGGCTCACTGCGCTCAAACTCCAAGGCAAGGCCATTCTGCAAGGACTCGACCAGAACACTAGCGCTGGCACTTCCGCCGACCTTTTTTCTTAGCTGCTGTTCCTTCAACGCATCTTGCTCGAGGAGGCTAAAATCCACAGACAGTAAGGCGACAATAGAATTCACAACTTCCAACCCAGACAAGAGTTTTTGTACTTCCTTACGCGCTTCTGTCCACTTGAGGCTCTCGTCCACGGGCGAGCACAGCGCCGTTCGAACCAGGCATGGCAGTAAAGGCCGGACTTCTTCTTCCTTCAAACGCGAAAGTTCACTTACGCTGACAGAACGAATAGCTTGGAAAGCTCGAGCTGATGGTATCTCTGGTAGTATCATTTTAGTATGCAAGCTTTTTAAGTAATATCAAGCAAATTAGTGTGGACAATGACCAGCCAATCGCTACTTAAGACTATAAACACAAACACAGCATGTCGCGATCTAAGTCCGCCATTTTTATTAAAGCAATTGGGACGTAAAGTCTTGGTTTACATGAAACATGTTCCCAGACCTCTTACGTCGTTCTGCGAATTCTAACACATGGCGAAGTTTACTGGTTTCAAATGCAGAAAATATGAAAATTTAGAGCTTCCTCGGACTTTACTAGTCTCACTAAACGAAATGAGGAATGCAAGGGAACATTGTGATCTACTCTTGCGGGTGGAAGACCAGATCTTCCCAGCCCATCGCGTGGTTTTAGCCGCCAGTTCTTCGTATTTCCGAGCGATGTTTTCACCTTCGTCATCCTTCAGTGAGGCAAAAAATTCCGTAGTTTGCTTGAAAGGTGTGGATCAAAGAGCTGTGCGTGAAGTTCTGGATTATTTTTACACGGGGAAATTAGAATTAAGCTGTTTAAACTTTGAGGATTTGCTCACCTTGGCGAATTTGTGGGACGTGCAATTTCTCTTGAGTGCAAGCGAAGATTTCATACGACAAGATCTGAATGCCTCAAACTCCTTAGGGTGGCAGTTTGTGGTTCACAAACATCAAACGTTTCCTCTTTCTTTTCAAGCTTACCTGGATTATGTTATCCTCAACAACTTTATGGCTATTTGCAATGAAAAGGAATTCGTTTCAATTTCTGCTGACAGACTACGCGATCTACTCGTAAACGATCTTCTGCGAGTTAAATCAGAGGAGATGGTATTTGAAGCTGTTATTAAATGGATAGAATATGATCGTCCCTCCAGGAAACATTTCATGCCAGAACTTTTCAAAGAAGTGAGATTTGGATTGATGCCTTGCTCTTACCTTAATAACAGAGTTCTCGATCACGATCTTGTCCAACAAGATTCTAAATGCAGAAGTCTTGTTTTAAAGGTACTGCAGCACGAAAGTCCAAATCTGGATCTTGGCTTAAAGAAAAGAAAGGTTGACGCCCTGTATATCTTTGGTGGGGACATGAATCACACAGAAGGCAAAAAAAACAAGATGTTTGTTGTACAGTACTTGGACTGTGCAATGGGGAATAACTGCTTGAAAGAATTTTCCCCTATTCATATAAGTGGCTGCCATGTTGCATCGTTAAGTCAGTTTATTTACTTCAATAGCATTGCAAATAAAAATCTATTAATGAGATTCAACATGCTATCACTGGAGTGGGAAAACCTTAATGGAGTTTCCTCGAACATTACCAGTGTTAGCAGTACTACAGACAGCATTTGCTGTAGTTGTCAGCAGTTCATGTACATAATTGGTGGCACTTGTTATAGGCGACTTAACACTACTATGAATCTATGGCAGAATTTGTCACTTCCAACATACGAGCATTATCGGCCTGGTGTGTGCAGTTGTAATGATAAGGTCTATGCTATAGGAGGCTGTGACAGGTATTACTATGAAGCAACCAATCACGTTGAAAGATATGATACAGCCAGGAAAGCTTGGGAAATGCTTTCACCATTGCCGACAGCCAGATGGGGAGCTGGTGCAGCTGTGCTGAATAACATGATTTATGTTGTTGGAGGTTAGAAACTGAATGATACTTGTTTCATTTTAAGGCTACACACTGCTGATTACTTGTAATAAAATTACAGCCCAATATAATGAAACATGTGGGGAATCTGGGGGGTCTCTTTGGGACCTGACCTCCTGAATTTTTGTCATATGAAAAATGTCATATACACCACGGAAGCTATAACGGCAACTGATCACAACAACACTTGTCAACACTCCACTTGGATTGGATACTAACACCATTGACACTGTAGATGACCCGTAATTTCTGTGTATTACTGTCACACAGTCATTGCAAACAAGAAACTGTAGGTCAAAGAACCTGAGTTTCTGAGTGGCATTGTGTAGCAGCTCTCACCATGTTTTACAACATTGGTGAAGGGGATAATGAAATGAAGAATGGGCCAAATATGCCCCAGGCATAACATATCAATTCCATTAAAATCAGAAGCTCTCAAGAGGTGCTGAATAATTCTATTGGGTGGCTAAGATTTTGAGGGTCTTGATTCAGAGTGTTTGAGATCTTAGTGTTGAGATAATACTGAGTGCTAAGATTTATTGTGTTAAAAATATTATTTTGTTGCTAGTGATCCACAATCAGGAAGTATATATAATCAAGATTTTGTTACCAGCCTGGTTATAAAGATTCTGTATGTTTCTCATGCAGATTTCAAACTTCAAGCTCACTGATAAAATAATAATAACAACATTTATTAACCATTATTTTAAACAGGTTATGACACTGACAATAACTGCCCCTTGAGCACAGTTGAAGTTTACAACCCTGAAGGTGACACATGGTCTTCAGTTGGATCTCTCGTACACCCACGTCGCCGGTTTGGCATTGCCGTGGTGAATGGTGTTATTTATGTGGCTGGTGGATATGATGAGGATACTGTGGAGTGGTATGATAAGGAAAAAGATCAATGGAAAGTAATGGAAGAGGTTTTAGTCAGGAGGCATGACTTAACATGTTTAACATTGCCAGTACCTCACTGTTGGTAGTCAATAACAATACTATTTATTTCTTTAATATTAATATTACAACTTTGAACCAATGAAGGAATAGTTTTCCACTTTTCTACAACATCTTTTAATGTCAGAGTTCAGATGCTTTGCTGGAGAGAAATAATTGTCAAAGGGTAGAATATGTCACCAGTCAACCATGTTTTTTCACAGATTGTGCAGGGTTTTAATGTTAAAAGTGTTTAAATGAAAAGTGGAGATTCCCAAAATATGTCAGTTGTTACCATTGACTGATCATTATTGCCAGTATTTCTGTTTATTTGTTTCATCCATTTTTACAAGCATTGTACCCTTTATTTATTTATTTAGACAAAAGGTACAGTACTAAAAACAAAGGAACACTAATAAAAGCAAAAACAAAAAAAAAAAAGAAAGTAATTTACATAAAAAACTCCAATACTAACTAGTAACAAGTGAGAACCATGCAGTTTGTGATACAAAATTTTGAGTAGCTGAATGAAACATCTTCTTTTATTTTTATCGTTAATTGGAATAATTACCAATAGCAAGGCTACAGTTCATTCAAACTGTAAACATGAAATGTGTATTTCTGTGGCCTTGTTCGCCTGAGGGTTTTTGTTTTGCAATGTTTCATCACTTTTACTTTTGTAACTGTCATCAGACGTTAACGTGGCCATGGCACAATAACTGTTTGAGTACGTGGTATAGAATTTCGGAATTTCGTGACCAAGAAAGCTAAGATTTAAAATTAGGAAAAACGATGGAAGTTTACCCGATTTACGAGCAGACACAGGCAAATTAATACGGTAGTTTCATTTATTTGTCCCGACGAGAAAGTACTCTTTTTTTGGGGGGGAGGGGGGGGGGAAGTCAGATCCCTGATCCCACTAAAATTTGCTGATCCTGATTACATGACGTGTCAGCTGACTTATGATCGCAGATCCCGGGTCTGTGATCCCTGAACCCATATATACCTCTTACTAATCGAGTTCGAGGTCCGTACTGTAAGTTACAGACCGAGTTTTTTACCGTTCACTTATGGCCCAAGCGCGAAGCGCGCGGGCCATAAATCAACGGGAAAAAACGGGGATCCGTAACTTACAGTACGGACCGAGAAAACGTAGTCTCCTTCGCAGCCGTCTTTAGGCTCGTCACGCAACGCTCTAAAGACGGCTGCGAAGGAGACTAGAGAAAACGAGGTTAGTAAGATATTTATTATATCTCTGAGGTTAATCAGGAGTGCGGGAAAGGAAACTTTCAAATTTAGCGGGCCGTACAGTGGAGTACGGCCCGCAAAATTGACCAATCACAGCGCGCGTACTAACTGAGAGATATAAGAAACCTCAAATCTGAATCAAGAAGATCAAACAATCCTGGTGTTGTTTGTATGTTCAACAATTTCTATAAGACAACTTGCAATATCGTGTATTAGTGTCACCCCACTAGCGGACTAATGCAAATCCTGCAGTTTGACTGGCTACGCTACAAGAGGACTATTAGTAATAGTCCTCGAGTAGCAATCGAGCGTGACGCTTTCTTTCGTTTTATTCCCAAATAAATATTTCTTCAACCTGCATTTGCTAACTTGATTATTGCCTTGTCTGTGCGACTAGTTGGGTGATACTAAAACAATTACACCCTTCGCCCTCAAGGGCCACGGGTCTATTGTTAAATGGTCAAATACACACAAAAGAATATAGAGGGATCAATACATCTGTTTCATAGGGTTAAGTAAAAATACACCAACTTACCTGACTGACCTGATTTTTACATTGAATGATAACCCGTCTTGTTAAACCCGGTCCTCACTTGCGACGCAAGCATAAGCTTAAGCACTAGTCCTCAGAATATCAAACCTTTGCGTTCTTCTTATGCTTACGTTTATGCCGCTGTTATCCAGTGAGGACATCGTTGGTATAGACATAAGCATGAGCGTCGTATGCTTGTGCTTATGCTAATATACTTGCGTCGCAAGTGGGGACCGGGCTTAACAAAACGGGTTATCAATCAGTGTACAAATTCTGTTGTTTTTTGCTGTAGTTTTGTTTGCCTTTGCCGCAGGAGGTGAAATACGACTCAGTAGGAGTCTAGTAGGATGATCAGGAAAATCGGGCCAGCGTTGATCATAACGTTACAGGGGGCCCGGTTGTTCAAACGTTGGATAGCGCTATCCGCCGGATAAATCACTATCCAGCGGATGAGTAATGGGGAAGCTAATTGCACTATCCACTGGATAGATATTTATCCGGTGGATAGCGCTATCCAGCCTTTGAACAACCGGGGCCTGATGTTAATTATTTTAAATGACTGCAGAACCAGTGTTACCTTTATTCAGAGAAAGAAACCTCGCGGTACTGTTGAGTGAGCTTAACTACAAGCAAATATGTTTGAATATCAATGAACGTGATCTACCGATTTGCATATTGCGTGGCCGTGACTGGTCACCGGAGCAGATCGGATTTTGTGGAGATCATGCAAACCTATCGTACTGCTCTGACTGCTTTGTACACCTCCCATGTTCTCGCGAAATTTTTTCCCTGCAGACTCTTGGAAAAAGTGTCGCACGGAAATGCAACTAAAATCAATCTTCAGTGCTGAGCAACGCGCATGCCGTGCAATCAATATGTAATCGATATGCAATATGTATATCATGCAATGCGTAATCTCGTGCCGCTCTCATTATAAAGTGAAAAGTGATTTTATCCCCACATCACACGCATGTGCAAGGCGTAACTGTCGTTTAATTTGGCCACATCACGCTACATGGAAACATGGCGGAGTTAATTGACACGACACGGGATTCGAAAGGCCAACAATATGACAATGCAGAGCTTCCTCGGACTTTACTGGGTTCACTAAACGAGATGAGGTATAAAGGAGAACACTGTGATGTGTTCTTGCTAGTAGAGGGCAAGGTCTTCCCTGCTCATCGCTTAGTTCTAGCCGCTAGTTCTTCGTACTTTCGAGCGATGTTTTCACGTTCGTCATCGTTCAGTGAGGCCGTAAATTCAGAAGTTTGCTTGAAAGGCGTAGATAACAGGGCCGTGGGTCAAGTTTTGGATTACTTTTACACGGGAAGATTACAATTTAATCACTCAAACCTTGAAAATGTACTTGTCTTGGCGAATTTGTGGGACGTGCCCTTCCTTCTGTGTGCAAGTGAAGACTACCTACGGCGAGAGCTGCTTGTTTCCAATTGCTTAAGCATACAGTTCTTGGTCAACAAACATCAGTCTTTCTCTTCTTCGTTTCACGATTTTGTCGACAAGTTTATTCTCAACAACTTCTGGGATATTAGCCATCAACAGGAATTTCTTTTACTGTCCGTTGAGCAGCTGGTAGAAATCCTCAGACAAGACTGTCTACGAGTGAAATCAGAGGAAATGGTGTTTGAAGCCGCATTGAGGTGGCTAAAATATGAACCTTGCACGAGAAAACAGTTTGTAACAGAAGTTTTCAGAGAAGTAAGATTTGGTTTACTGCCCTCGCCGTATCTTACTGACAGAGTTCTTAGGGAGGAGCTTGTCCAATTTGATTCTAAATGCAGAGATAGTGTGTTACAAGTTTTGCAATTTGGATGTACTAAAGATTTGGATCTGCTCTCAAAGAAAAGATACAGTGAGGCATTGTACGTTTTTTGTGGTAGCATGAATTACACATGTACAGAATTGAATCGTAAATATCGCAAGCTTGACCTGCAGTCAGTGCAATATTTTGACTTTGCTATGGGCAACACCCACCCAAAAGATTTTTCTCCAATTTTTATCAGTTCTTGTCATGTTGTATCATTGGACCAGTTCATTTACTTCATTAGAATTGGCAAGCAAAATGTAGTAAAAAGATTTGACAGGTCGTCAATGGAATGGGCAGATCCCCCTGCAGTGTCTCTCTCTTCTGAAAATGTTGAGTGCAGTGATCACGATAGCACCTACAGCATAAGCTGTACTTGTCAACAATTTATTTACATTGTTGGTGGCAAATGTTATAGGAGACTAGACACTGCTTCGAACTTGTGGCAAAAGTTGCCCTTTCCATCACATGAACATTATCGACCTGGTGTTTGTAGTATTGGTAATGACATCTACGTAATAGCAGGCTGTGACAAGTTTTCTCAAGGAGCTACCAATCATGTTGAAAGATTTGACACGGTTAACCAAACTTGGAAAATGCTTTCACCATTGCCAACAGCCAGATGGGGAGCTGGTGCTACTGTGATGAATAACATGATATATGTTGTTGGAGGTTAGTGGTTCACCCCACCCAACCTCAATATTAACCTTTAAACCCTAACCTGAAAATTAAAATTCTCATATGTTGCCCCTACACAATTTCTATAGAAGTAGTGGGGAGAATTTGTTAAAATATCAAGCAAATTCATCTTGTGTGATCCTGTCCTTAAATTCTTATGACCACTTTTTTTTACAAGGAGAATTTTGATGTTGATCACTCATAGGGCTTTGAGGGTTAAAGCTATGTGCTGGGTACACCTACACTCAAAAGAAACAATGTTTTTGCCTTATTTGCCTGCATTCGTACTGAGCTTGAGAATTTTTCCCTGAAACAAAACATGAACATATAAAGAACTGTCCCACGCTTGGTAGGCTCAAAGCAACTCGCAAGTGGCTTAATGGAATCAGTGTTTAGAAGATTACTGAGGTCACCAATTATTGGGTAGGGAACCATGTGAATCTCTGTAATCAGTCTTGCTGTTAGGTCCAGTTTTAAGGAGTTTTATGTCTTATGCTCAACAAATAATAGTTAAGGCATTGTCTTACAGGTTATGACACAGACAATAACTGCCCCTTGAGCACAGTTGAAGTTTACAACCCTGAATACGACACATGGTCTTCAGTTGGATCTCTTGTGTATCCACGTCACCAATTTGGCATTGCTGTGGTGAATGGTGTTATTTATGTGGCTGGTGGATATGATGAGGAAACCGTAGAGTGGTATGATAAGGAACAAGATCAGTGGAAAGTAATGGAAGAGGCTTTAGTCAGGAGGCATGATGTAACATGTTTGGTACTGCCAGTACCTCACTGTTGGTAAACTAGAACATTTGAATCAGGGCTTCTATTGTTTACAAGGGTTCTTATGGAGTTATTACACAAGATAGCATTTATAAGGAAACTGCCCGTTAGGAGAATAGAGAGTGGTCTCCTTCAATAAACTTGAGAGCTTCTCTTCCAACTTATTTTAAGGATTATAACAAGAAGGTTAATGTGTCTAGAGCATGGGAGTTGTTATTCAGGGTTCGTACTCTTTTAAGCTCTTCAAATTCCATGACTTTCCATGACTTTTTCCATGACCTTTTCTAGCTTTCTATGACCTTACGTTTAGCTGCCACGTAAGAAAATTTTAAAAACTCTCCTTGTCTTAGCATATTCTCTGACATAACTCAGTTAAAATTTGAATGAATTAACGACCTCTGTCAGCCAAACTTTCGATTGTTTGATAGAAACTCGTCTTTGTTTCACTTTATCCTTGCTTTGACAACTGCAATGATTTATAATTATAATTTTCCATGACTTTCCACGACCGACCACAAAATTCCATGACTTTCCAGGCCTGGAAAATGAAATTCTTAAATTCCATGACTTTCCAGGTTTTCCATGACCCGTACGAACCCTGTTATTTGTGTTGTGCAATAAAATTGACTAGAATGGAATGTTGGGTTTCCAATCTTTTAATGGAAATAACTGAACTAACACTAAGTATTCATTGTATGAGGTGCTTAGTTAAATGCCTTTGAACATGGCTTGATTTAGACATACAGTATAAACACATGTCTGTTACTGTAGCTGTGAACTGACAAAAGCTTAAAATGCTTATACTTCTGTTTGGACATAGCTGTTTTACTTTTAAGGGACATCCACTCTGTTTTAAGACGTAATCAGCATTTACCGGTTTTTAAAATAATGTGAAATTACTCAATATTTTTGTTCTTTTGTCTCTTTTTACTACTAATTTCTCCAGTTATTTTCATCACATTAATTAACTTCACTTCCATCTCTTGTTAACTTCTTGTTGCTTGCAAAACATGATGAATCTCTTTGGAATGACGATCACTTGTTTTATGGACTTTTTCGCAGCTGAATGTGTTATTCTAGCTATCAATACAAATTTTCTAAGGGTCCCATTTATTTGCTGTAAAATAGTCAAAAGTTCTCATCATAAAAAGGCTTTTTACTAACTTTTGTCATAGAAAGATGTCAGGTTTTGCATGCAAATGCCTCTTTAACCCTTTAAATATAATTATTCTAACTAGTTATCTTCTTACCATTTCACTAGTTTGTCAATTATTAATAGAGGGCACGAGAAAACAAAAAATGATCACCAGAGATCAGTGGAGTTAACATTTATACAAATTCTCCATATATGTAACATAACAAATATGTGAGAACTGTAAAGAGGAAACACATGTTGCTGGATATTGGGGATTACTGTGAAAATCCGAAAAACATGAACACTAGAAATATTTGTGGAATGTTGTGTTTTAAGTAAAGAGTCAATCATGTGCGAGAAAACTGAACTGCGAACAGTAACAGTAAAAGTTTAGTTCGTTGTTTCATGTCACTTTTGCTTGGTTGTTGCACAATTTAGAAAATGTCAAAATCAAATCAAAGTGTTCACAGTTTTTGAATTTGCACCTATAAGAGTCTGTTTGATTTTCTCGCCTTTTGCATCAAAAGTCAGACTGTGGTTGTGTTACTACATGTAAGGTCAGTCTTGGATTTGCAGAGTCTCAGTACAAAAGGATAAACTGTATCAAAATGCTTGAAAAATTTCCACTTGTGAAAAAAAGAAAAGTCACATGTGAAGTCAATTATATTAGCTGTACCCAGACACAAACATTACTTAAGAAGCTGTTATTTTACATTTCATCCAATCTTCTCAGATGTTGCCAAGCATTTTATTATATTATATACAATGCGCTTTATGGAAAAATTCATTGCTGGCAGATCCCTCTAATGATCCTGGTAAGTCTTATGATATTATAACACAGTTGTTTGATCAGAAGAGAAGCTTTTCCATTGACCATGTGCAATGTCAATGATAAATAACTTAATGATCAACTTATTTAAATGGAGAATTGTATATTTCTATCACAACATTCTTTATTAAATTACTTCTAAATATCTTACTATTCCATGTGTTCCTCAGTTTTGAGATTAATTTACAGTACAACTTAAAGAGGATGAGCTTAAATCTTGGGTCCAAAAAGAATTGATTATAATTTTATTCAAAGAGTTCATTCTGTGGTGGAAAATATGTTTGTGTCATGTGAAAGGGTTTTCCTGTTGTAATGACAAAAAAATTTAAGTTTAGGATTCTAAACAATGTACACAATTATTAATGCATATAACTATAAATCATGTGCCAAGAATGCTCTCAACCCCTTGCAACTGAACTTCTATAGAATTTTACAAAACTATTAATAAATTACTAAATATTTATATCACAGACATGACCACTTAAGTTTCACATCACTAATCTATGAGACAAATGTGTCAGTACTAACTGCAACAGCTGTAGTCAAGAAGTACAGATTTAGTAACAAATTCTGAAGCTTCAGAATAATAAAACCTGTTTCAGCTGCAGCTTTGTCAAGTGTATTTAAAGTCTAGCATCTTCAACACCATTTGCCAGATCATACATTTCCTTTGCAATATCCTCTATGTCACCATAGTAACTGCTGCTGCTAATACTTGAACTGTCACCATGGCTTTGATATCCATTTCGCTTGGGACTTACCTCACCATTCTCAACAAACACTGGGTAATTGTTAGCATTCTCATCCACGTCTTTGTGCCCATTAATGTGACCATTAGGCATGGAACTGTCAACTGGTCTCAGGTGCTGTCGAACGTGATCAAACTCGTTTGTGTTACCATCAATTGGTGTGTTACTCCCAGGAGGGAAACTTTTACGTAAACGTGCCCTCTGCTCCTTCAGAATGTCCTCTGACTGATCATCGTGGTCTAACCCATTTGGAGTGGTACTGTCAGCCGGTGAACTTTTACGAAGTCGGGCCCTCTGCTCTTTCAGAATTTCATCTGTCTGGGCATCTCCATTAACTTCAGCAAAACTTACTGGAGTTGCTTTCATGATGTCATTTTCCTTTGCCTTGTTCTCTGTTTTGTGCACAGCTTGACCAACCAAAGATGCTGTGTTTTTGGGACTGCTTACCATCTTGGAGGAGTAATCATCTCCTGAAGAGGGTAGTCCTGTGGCATCAAACAGGGAACACTTACTAATAATTAAAAATTTCTATTCTTATACTAGAAACCTTGTGCTCCAAAAGAGGTAGCTGCTAGTTTGCTGTACATATGTGTGAAGGCCTTCAGTGGTTTTTTTTATGTTTCTTGAAGATATTGGCTATTGTAAGCTACTCTCAAATTCAAGAGAAAATAAAGTTTATTATGTGTTATGTTAGTGGTTGGAAGACTCCTGCAGTGCAGTCAGAGATTATCCATCCTATTGTTACAGTGCATACTTTTTGTTCCCCATGTGGCACATGGTGTGACAAAGGACTGATGACAATGACAATGAATATACTTTCTGCATGTTAATGTAAAAAAATAAGGGGGAACTGTGCATTTTTCAAAGATATTGGAAAAAATTATTCCAACAAATCACAAATTTTAGGAGGTGAAGGTCAAATCCAAAGGGCGATACATACTGGTGAGAATCTTCTGCATGACTTTCTTGGTGTATTTCTTCCACAGTGTTGCACCATAGTTAATAGCAGCTTCATTTTGATCTTCAATAGGAAGAGCATCAACCTCTGTAAGGGAAACATCCAAGGAGGAAAGAATTATATCCTTGTCACGTGCTCCAGTAGCCAGTAGTGTCCCATCTGGAGATAGGGCGAGAGCTTCCACCTGGCAAAAGGAAACAGCAGAATTTTTTAAGGGATGGTCATAACTTCCTTCTAGTAAGATCTGATCTATTTCCTCAGTTGTTGCCACAGGCACAATAATGTTAGTACTGTGTGCATGTTACTTTTGAAAGCCATTATAGATCTCGTCACTATTTCATGTTGAACAAGACACTACTCACTTGGCTGATTTTACTTATAAGGACGAACCAACAAAATATAGACAAAGCTCTCCTCGCAATGTTTTTATTAGTATTTGCCATGCATAAAAAGATGTTATTTCCTCTCCAATACCTCTAGGCCAAGCCTGTGCTGCTTGATCATCTGTAGCTGTTTGCTTCGCTTTCTCAAAGGATGCCACACCCGACAGCTGTTATCTCCAACAGAGAAGATGATGGGAACTGACTTGTTGCTGACTAATGGATAAAACTGCACTTCATTGACAGCATCCTCATGTCCACGGATTTTGATAAGCAGGGTTCCACTCCTTGGTTCCCACAATGCAATCTGATAGACAAACAATAATTATTGTTTTCTATGGTGAGATGCCTTTTTGAATAAATATGTTGATGAAACATCTCAAAGAGAGGCCCAAGCAGAGCACCAGAGAGAAGAAGCAAAACTTCAATCTATGTTATTATAAGAATCAGATTTGTGCACCCATGGCAAACATAGCCATTTTTTGCAGTGATGATTCATTCATTGGATTATACTAAGAAATGTGATTTGGGCTAAATTTGGGCTGGGGACATCCCAGTCTTGTTCCTGAAGAGGGGATAGGAAGAGGAGAGACTATGCTTTTAGAATGCAGGGTCCCAAAGGGGGGGTCCCTGGAGCCCTAAAGCAGATGACATGAGATGATGTGGAGCCCTAGAGCCCTGAAATTTTCGTCTTGGAACCCTGGAGCCCTGCATTTTTAAGGCTGGAGCCCTGGAGCCCTAAACCCCTTTGGGACCCTAAGAATGAGATTGGGGATGCTGTTCCCCTGCCCTTAAAGAACTTTTCTTGACTCCCATGACCTATCATAGTTAAACACAATAGCACCACAATAATAACAGATGCCATTTAGAAAACATAAGATGATAAGGCTAAATAAATCCATAACACAAGCTTTCAAGCTTTTTGATACTGATGCCTAAAAACCCAAAGACAGTTCATCAGGCAGGCAAGAAGTTAATACTAATTGTTTTCAGTTTTTCACCTGTTTCATCAGATGTTTCCAAAAAGTCTAGTTTTAAAAGGAATAATCAATGGCAAAAGGTTGTGAAGGTAACTTAATACTTGCTCCACCCCTAAAAGATTGTGTAAACCGTTTCTCATTTCCACTCATTAATAATTCACAAAAAGAGTACTTTTGACAAAACACCGACTTCAAATTATTTGATGTTAACAAAGCATTAAAGTGAGTGTCAGATTTTGTGCTTTAACGAATAAAACAGTAATTTTACATCCGCATTACAATTAGCATAGTTTCACGGATTTTGATCTTCAAGTTTTCAGTGGTAATTTAACCTTTTGTTTCGTTTGAACATTTCTTTTGTTTTGTAAAACAAAGGACTGATGTTGCCTTTGAAGTCAAAGCAACGTGATATCCGTTTCGCAGAGCATAATTGCAATATTAAATGCAAGCCTTTGAAATTTCCTCTTTCGATAAGTCTTCGCGAACCAGACAAGAGAGAGATTGACAGCTATTGTCAAAGAAGTGCACTTAGTACCGGAAGACAGAGAATATTCCAACATCAAGCGCCAAAATGCAAATGAAAACACAATCTTGACATGATAACTCCAGGAGACCTTACCAACAATTGACGCTCAAGTTCTTTCAACTTTGTTTTGTCGCTAAAAATAAATTAATTCAGGCCTGTTTTTATTTTCAAAGGAAACTAAATTTCGAACGAACTTTCGTGTAGTTTCCTTTCCGTGTTTGGTTTTGTTGTGACAGTCGTATAATATATAAAATGATCTCGAAAATTAAAGCCACGGAATACTCGTCGCCAAAAGTACTGGATCACTATGATTCTCACTGGGAATTTATTTCGTGCTTTTTCAAAGAGTTTACGAGAGTTACGTACATGTATCCTAACATTTCCGTAAACTGAGAAAAGCTATCTGCTATCACCATCAATAAGGGTTTATTATAACACCTTGAGCTTATCTTAAGTTTTTCATCCTATAGATATACTATTTACGTGTCAGTCACTGAGACTTATACTTAAGTTGTGGACTATTTTTTGAGTCAACATTTTGTAAACATTTTCAGGTACAATTCCACGCTAGGTACCCAATTCCCCTTGTTCTTACCTTGTTATCCGCTGAACCTGAGGCGATGTATCCACCATCAGGAGACCATGCACATGATTTTACGCTATCATCATGAGCTCCAACGAGAGACATCACCGAAGTTGCCGTCCTCGGGTCCCATATCTTTAAAGATCCATCGTCTGCACCAGAGCAAAGCAAATTTGTTGAAATTCTACCCGTGTGAAACGCACAAGTCCAAACGCCTGTTGTATGACCAACGAATCGGTGAACTAATTGTCCGGTTGGCACGTCCGTGAGGCACACAGTTTTGTCCCAACCTGCGGAGGCTAGCAGGCGCCCATCATTTGAGAACGAAGCCCCCAAAACCCATCCTTTATGCTGTGAAAAAGACTGAAGCAGTTTTCCCGTTTCCCCGTTCCACAAAGCGACAGTGCTGTCAGACGAACCGGAGGCAAGAATCCCGAGGCAACCTGCAGTAGTTGTTCCCTGCTGCCAAGAAAGACAGGTCACCGGGTTTCGATGGTGTCGCAAAACAAACACGGGTTCCAATGTACTGAGATCCCATATCCGAACTGTTTTATCCCAGCTTGCTGATGCAAGATGCAGTCCTCCAGGGCTAAATTCTAACCGAGAAATATGCCACTTGTGGCCACTAAGATGTGTCTGCTTTTCGGCTGTAACACTCATTCAGAGAATCGCCAAGTCCTCGCGGTTGAAAGGTTTCAAATCAGGATATCGTCGCTAAAATTATCCAGACAATTTAATTCTCTAATCCCGACTTATCCTTTTCGAAATTTGTTAAACTACTTTCATTCTCTTTGAAGATTGTTCCAGTTCGTCGTTAGTAAGCTTAAATATTTCCTCTTCTTTGTTTACTTTGAAATTTTGACATTCGCAATTTAACTCTGCAAGACTCCACAAGCTGAATGTTCCAAACTACATCATCGTTATAAATACCGCAAAGACAGAAAATACGATTGTTCTCGAAGTTCTTAAAACTTAGTGCGCTCGCTTCACTTCACAAACAATGAAAATGTAACTGTTCAAAATTTTTCTCACGGCTGAATTAGAATTTGTTCCCCTGAGGCGAAACTTTCTGAAGTCACGTGACAAGGGGTCAAACACTTAAATGACGATCGACCCTAGAGACGCAAAGAAACATCAGTATTGTGTTGAGAGAATAAAAAAAAAAAAACAAGCAAAACAAAACAAAAACAAAATCATTGGAGTTGCCCAGTTCCCAGTCCTGTGGTCACGTACTTGTGGAATTTGTTGTAAGTCAAAAAGAAAAGTTAAATTATTTAGCAGGTTGCACACAAGTGGAATCTGCAACGAATGGTTGCAGGGAGCAGTCAAGGTGACCAATTCCCCTCATGTGAACTAACAAAAATCTATTCGCGGGTGTTCCTGTTTTCCCCTCTCTCCAAAAACCAACATTTGATTTGAGAATTGTAAAGATTTCGAGTTGTAAAGCTTACTATTGTAAGACACATTTGATCATATTCATATTCACATGCTAATTTCTGCCTAATAAGTAATGAATTATTATTGTTATTATTTTTGTGAAAGCTTTCACGTACCGGTATGTTCTGTGACAGAGCAATAAAATTTATTTGGTTCATTGCAGCATCACCTGCAATTTCTCAAGTATCAAATTGCAGGTGATAACTCCATGAATAAAATGAGAAGAGAATATTTGAAGAATATGTCACATTTACATAAAAGTTATCTTATCAGTAGGCCACTCATCTGCCTCACAATCTTGTTTTATCTGTTAGCTACTGAGAACATGGAGGGAAAATGGTTATTTCATAACAAGTCAGTTTTTAAAAGACATGGTTTAAAGTAAAAAAGTCGACAATGATTTGAAAGTTAGGGTGATCCAGAAAAGGGTATCAAAACTCTTTCAAATAACTCTGTTGTGTGAATCAGTTTACATAAAAGAGGACCAACATCAAGGTATCAACATACAGATTTTGGATTTGTCATTTTTTTGCCTGTCCTTAGAACTACAATCTCATACCCTATAGTTAGTTAATAAAACTGTAATCGCACATCCCTTACCCGGTTATCCAAAATGCCCCTGTCCCACTAGTTGACACTTTGAAAGCAGAGGAGAAGGAAATTTGGAGGCAAACTAAAACAACAGTTCACCATGTACATTATTTTATTTTCTCAGCTGGTGTTGTTATTACTACAAGACGAAGCCTGGTCAAGAACAAAATTAGATCTTCAGCTTTCCAATGCCTTTATGAGAAATGCTGTATTTTCAATTTTAAGATTTCCGTACCCATAAAATTAGCCCTATAAATTAACTATGCATATATTTTGAGACTCAAACTCCATTCATTTTTGAAATAGGATTAGTATGAGCTGCGTAGAAATCTTTCCAAATTCACAACTAAATGCAGTTCTCTCTTACACAGATTCATGTTTATGGTGTGGCTGGAAAGAGTGACTAGAATCTAGCATGGAGCAGAATCAAACATAGTAACCATAATGAATCTCAGTCAAAGTCAGAGCAAGGACTTGGCTGGTACTGGACGATAACGGGGCATTCCATTTTATTATCCAACCCCTGCCCCCTATGGATGAGATTTTTTTGTATACTTTTCACATGACTAGTAGGAATCTGTGCTATTTTTTGCCTAGACCAGTAGGAGTCTGCACTATGTTGTAACCATACTTGTAGGAATCGACTTTAGCTTGATGATTACTCTCATTTGATTCTTTGGCTAGTAGGAATCTGCACTATTTTTCACCTAGACCAGTAGGAATCTGCACTATACTTGTTCATTTGTCCATACTTGACTGGTAGGAATCTGCTCACCCATAAAAGAGGGGGAGGGGAAGGGGGAGCAGATAATAAATGGAACGTCCCAACAGAAGCAAAAGGTTACAATGACATGGGCAAAAAGTCAGAACTGCAAAGTCCATTTGGACCTTATAATAATTATCAGCCATCACACAAAGCAGGAGTTTTACCAAAAGAGAGTCAATTTTTTACCTCATTATACAGAGTAGCAACTGGATCAAACAGGGCAGGAGTCTTGACATTTACTTCACTGGCTTCAAGCAACTCTTGAGGAAAGTCCAAGAGTTGGAATTTGGGACTTGGGCTGTATCATGATCTCAGTGAATTAACCACTTCTTCATAAACAAGTATAGTTTCATTCCAACCAATCAGAAACATGAAACACAGTCAGTATGTCTGGAGGCAATGATGCCAATGGTGAAGACAGCACACTGATGAATCAAACTTTCTCAGAAAAGTACCACGCACCCTTCAAGGCTATGATTCGAGTTTCTTTCTAGGTTCCTCAATCTGAAGAAACTGCCTTCTAGCATTTGCATTTCAACCTTAAATTTCCCATTCTTTCATTAGCACCCATCTCTTGTAAACCTGTAGTTAAATGGCTTCTACAACTTTCATTCTTGTAGCCTTGCTTAATTTATCAATGGGACAAAAACTTTCTTCCCTTCTTTTTCCGTCTCTCTAGAATCTTCCTTCCCGCTCGAGTCCTGAGTCTTGCAAGGAAGCCATGCTTCCGCTTCCTCTGAAGGTTATTCGGTTGATATTCCATACCATACCTCACATAACGACAAGGCTGCTGGAAAACGGGAAAGGCTCTGCCTAAAATATACGATACCCCTGGAAGTTGGGTCACCGGCTGCGTAAAGGAGCGTGAAATCAGCGAAGAAAACCAACTCATTTTCAAAGAGTGGAAAAAATGGCTGTTCACTTTACAGCGAAGTGCATTGTGGTAGCGTTAGAAAAACGTTCTGGGGGAAGGGTAGTAGCGATATGTTATAATTTCCAACATATTCACCAAAATTGCAATAATTACATTATTTTGGTAGCTAAAAGAAGATTTTAGACATAATTGATATTCTTATTTACGGTACTGAGAAAAATCTATCTTTACTCCTTAATTTGCACAATTCAAGGACATTGATCACCAGCCCACCCCTACTACGCAGTTGAATTGAACACTGCAGTCTGACGGAATTTTGAAAGATGGCGGTCTTTTGAATCTGTGAGGGCGACGGTGGAATTCAGTTATTTGCGAAACGAGTACTCAGAGCAATGGGGAAGACTAGCAGAATCGTTTATACTCCAAAGTCACGTCGCAAAACTAGCTCACCTGACAGGAATCAATCAGCTTCATCAAATGCACAATGGAGTGAAGAAAAGTCGGAAAGAAAGAAGTCAAGGCGTAGAAGCAGAATTGCTTATAATCCAAAATCACGACGGAAGAGGAAGTCATCCAATGAACCTATGTTAAATTTAGAGGTTAAACAAGGGCCACATAGAAATAAGCGACGTGCTAATGATACTGCGACAACCAGTCTCGAATCCAGTCACCATAAACAACCCAAGGAGCCCAAGGTACAAGAAAAGCTGAGTAAAGCTAAACTAAAGTAAACTTAAGCTTAACTTACATGCTCTTCAGATCATAGGATATACCGTAAGATAAGATTCCCAACTTTGCTGTAAGGTAAATGCCATTGAGCCTGAAAGGCGAGGTGCATTTGGGGGTGTATTTGCCCAGTGTTGTGCTTTACGTAAATCCCAGAGATCCATGAACAGACCTATCATGTGACAGTAATCCGAGTCAGAATCACAGCAGTCAAAAATTGACAGAGGGATCAGTCTTCAAGGCATGAAACGACCCCCAAACTTTAGCAAAAATCGGAAAATTCACTACACTTACTCCCATCCTTATAACACCAAGACATTTTCTCTGTTTACTACTCGTTTAGAACTCCCCCCCCCCCCCTCCGAGATAATGGTAAAACATTCGAGCCGTTGATGGACTAAACTGTAAACTGTTGAGGTAAAAAATGTAAGGGGTAGGGGAGGGGAGGGGAGGGGGCAAAAATGGGAACTGTCCCAAGATGTTTGGCCTGCATAATTTATTTGTAGCAATGTAGTTTTGTTGTGTATAGTGAAAAATAGGCATTAACTTATGCTGTGCAGAGTTTAATATCCTTTGTTGATAGTCTGTTTTTTTTTCCTATAATTTGAAAGAGGAAAAAGGGAAGTACTTCTTCAAGTGACGAAAAATCTTCCTCTTGCAAACATTCAACACCTGAACTAACTGAGGGTAAGAATTTTTTTATTAAAAGACATAACACACAGGTTTGTTTGGCTGTATACCTGCACATCAGCTGCATGCCTGGGAAGGGGGATGTGGGGTGGGGTGCTCTATAAATGTTTGGGTGGGAGTTTGCCACTGTAAAATAGTGAAATTAGAGCTGACTATCACCCATCCAGACAGCACCTCCTGTAGACTGTGTTAAATTTAATAATTATATTTTATCTCTATTTTGTCATGCATAGCTTAATTTCCTGTGTCAACAGTCTCTTGTTTTGCAGGATCTTCAGATCTAATATATTATCATAGTCATTGCCATTGCCGCGTATGGGTTATGAGCTGTTTTTTTTTGTGTGTGTCACAGCTGCATCTGAAGGCACACACAAACAGAGTACTGTTACTAAGAAAAGAGTTTATCAAAGACGAAAGCCAGCTAAACAGGCTGATGCAACTCCAGAGCACATCAGAGACATAACTGTCACCAAAAAGACATATGCCAGATGGAAACCATTGAGCTCTTTAACAAAGAAATATACCAAACAAGTGCTTGAAAGTACAGTTTTGTAAGTAGTAGCCATCCACGTCTTGTAGTTATTTACCAGTTAGTGTTGAACCCAATGTGTGTTGTGGTGGCATCTAATTATATTTTGTTGTTACTGTTTGTAACAATCAACACTTAGATTAAGCCATTTGCAAAACTGAATTTGACTTAAAATGCAGTTTTGTTAAACACTATTGAAACAAAATTTGAATAACTGCCACAAATCGGGCAATCCAGACAAAACAATGTGGAGCTTGCATTGTCAAAACACTAGATGGGGATTGTTTCAGTGTGCCAGCTCAAGTTCCCCATGTACAAATAATGTTTTGTAGTAAACGAAGCCTTGACTCGTTAGCACCTTTTGCCCTTTGCAGGAGTGTTCTGAATGGTGTGGGCAAAGAATCCAAAAAGAGGGGCGTACAAGTTCATTTAAAGCACTTATCAGAAAGGTAGTACAGTCAATTAAATGGCCACCTCATATTAGGAGGCCAGTGATCAAAGTCCCTACAGTATGTGGGTTCTTCTATTGTTTTTCACTTCTATTAAACAGCCACTATCTCTAATTTCTGCAACCCAAGGTTTTGAAAGTGGACCAAAAAAAGTCTGATCGAGAAGTACAGGTTGTTCAGATTAAGAAAGTATCTGTGAAGGGATACATCTGTAGACAATATTTTGTGCTTGGCAGAGCAATGATATGAACCATTGGTCACATAATATTTTGTTATTGTCTTATATACCCAAAACAAGATGCATTAACTTGGAAAACCTTTGTCTGTTGTTTTTGTGGTTTAGTTTTCTGTTGTTGACTAATGTATTTTGCTCTGGTGAAAGGCTAATGCTCGAAATGTCAGCTTTTAGCATCCCTGTATGGTGGTCAGTTTGCATTGTCAACTCCATTGATAAAACCAAATTCTTGTGATTTACAAAGCCTGAATTCATTGAGTCAATTTTAACAGGATTATCAAAAGACTTGAGGGGATCAAGGGACCAGTACACAGAGGGGATTACAGCAAAATGGAAGCTGAATCAGTAAGTCACTAAAACTATACAAAGGAACTGTATTCCAAACTGAAAAATGGATATTTTCTCCATTTGACAATATTTCAACCGTACAAATCATAAGTTAAATATGTCTAAAGAGGGTTTTTTTTCTTGCAGCATGAACTACAAGATGCTGTTATTTCTTATAATAAACAAATTGAAGCTTTGGAGAAAGAGTTAGAGGAACAAACAAGGTATGAACAAATGAAATGCAGACTTGATTATCCAGGACAATTGCTTATTAAACAGCTACTATTCATTTCCCCATTTTGGCTAGACTCTGTAAGCAAAAGATGAAATTACCACACCAAGTTTATCACTTATTATTTAGATTCTCACTTTTAAGTGAGAAAAAATAAATACAAATAAATAAATAATTTATTTATCATTGCATTGCTGTTAAATTTATCAGGCTTTTTGACCAGGATGAACAAATGCTAAATAATTTCAGTGATCAACAGCAAGAACTACAACACCTATCACAGGTATTAAATTACATCATTAGATACCTTTATCAACGCAGCCTGCATGGCAAGAATTCCTGTTCAAGCAAAATTTTCCACATTGTGGCCTTATAAACATTAGGCGGTAAGCGCAATTTTTGTGCGGCCAGCTCACAGAATGCGGCGAAATGAACAGGTTCAAACAGGAATGCTGGCTACACAGGTTATTATTGACACTGAAGAGATTTTACTCAAGGAGCAGTTTAGTTGGGAATAGGAGAATAGAAGTGCAAATACAGAAACTAGCAAATTGGCCTTAAATTATTAGAGATGAATTTTGGATTCCAAAATTTAGTTGAAATCTTAAAATCCAAGTGTACTTGGATTTTAAGACATAAATTGGCCCCAGCTATTGTCAGGGAGTAAATGAACAGAGACAGAAAATCTTGATTTATTTCATATATATCATCCACAAAAACTTTTTAGTTATTTCAGGCAGCCAGACCCCCTATATCTATCTCTATCTGCATGTAAGTACAACTGTAAGTTCATGGGGTAAATAAATTGTTGTTGTTGGATAGTTGTGGCTAAATAATTACATCATAAAATCCAACAGCACCCAGGAAATATAAAATTTGAAATAGGTGTTAATATACCCATTGTTCTATACACTTTTAAGATATTTTCACGTTTTCATCTAAATTGTGGAATTTAGTAATCATTTCCAACAATTTAGGGCCAATTTGTTGTAAAACTGGAGGTTCCCTTTAAGGACTGTTCAACAACATTCAAGAGCTTGTTCTGTTCAGACCTGCTTTCATTGAATAGACACGTTTTTACATACTTGGCTACCAAGCTGTTAATAATATTTTTTAAGTAGACTGGGATAAATATTCAGTAGCATGGAATTCCAGCTGCTTTACTTTGTTCCCCTTTAGGGAAAGCAAAATGCATTTCTCAAATGCAGTTGATGGCACTGTTACTTAAGGGTACTCTTTGTAAGAATCACTAAACTGTTTTTGTTTTTGACAGCTTCATCCCTTACTGCAAAGAGAACCTGCGATCACTTTAAATCTTCCCAGCATATCAGATGAGGCAAGTAGACTGTCTACTGTCTATCAGGTAAGCTTTTTTATCAGCCTTCAAGGAGTCCATTATTTAATTTGTTTAGATGATTTTGTTGTGAGAGCCTAACCCTGAGAAATAGACCAATTTATGCACTTTTAATAATTTGTCCCTACAGTTTGCTTACATGCTACAGTTCAACAGTTTCTATAAAATTAGGGCAATTTTCATCCTTGTGCAGGTGCAAATAAATTAAGCCAACATATACTGTACTACATTAATTTGCATTCATCTCCACCCTCTAAACATAGTTTCCTGTAGTTATGATGTTAAATTAAAAAGGTGTAAAACATGTTACATACAACGTAAGATCTTCATCAAGGGAGGAATACACCACTGTTTAACAAATTTGGAATATAAGGGGAGGAGAACAATTCATGAAATTCCTGTAAATCAACTATAGTTGGCTTTGAAAAGTCTACAATAAATTTAAAAGTAATCATTTCACGACACTGCCATTGAGCATTGTTACACGATACTAAAAAAAACTATGCTTCTATTTTTCTTGAACATGCAGATACCCACATCTTTACAGGGTCATGCTGGACGGTTAGCACAATCACTAGCCAGGATCAGTGATCGAGCTGAGCAAGTTGGCTTCACCAACTGGCTGGAAGTTCTTTCAACCAGAAAATGCCCATCTTAACTCATAACAAGCTACAAGAAATACACTACAATCACAACTTATACATTTTCCATTTTGTAATAATAATAGACCTTTTTACCGATACAGCGGCCATCTTGAATTCTATTGTTTTGACCAAGAAATTATGGGCTGCCGAGGGGGCAATCGCTGCAAAATGTATCGTATACACAGCTTTCAGGATAAATTTTTACTGCTTGTCTCTCATATTCCAAAACAAATATTACAAGCGTTACATCTTTCTGTCACGGTATTTGGCAGTGGTTTCTATGGTTAGCGAAAAATTATCATGCCACAGTATTCTTTATAATTATTTCTCAACTGTCCCCTGGGTATCCCATAATTTCTTCGGAATTCAAGATGGCCACCGTATTGGCAAAAAGGTCTCTTTCAACTTCTGTAGGGTTCAATTCCTCAACACACCTGTTGATTTTGCTTCACAACATAAAGTGAACA
Source organism: Galaxea fascicularis (assembly GCA_948470475.1). Classification (NCBI taxonomy): domain Eukaryota; kingdom Metazoa; phylum Cnidaria; class Anthozoa; order Scleractinia; family Euphylliidae; genus Galaxea; species Galaxea fascicularis. Next base: position 1,711,307 of record OX419345.1, on the reverse strand, counting down.
TGAATGTACATAAAGATGTTTCCTGTTAGTAATGCACATAAAATTATTTCACAAACATGTAAAACTTTCTGTTTTCTGGATGTAGATACAAACTTAAAATACTTAACAGATTAATTAATATTTACAATCTCATAGCACAGTTACACAAGGTTCTGTTTGCATTGAAATATATTTACACATTCATTCAGATTTGGTGTATTTTATAGCTTCTTGGTATTACCCCCATCATATCAAAACCTGTCATTTTAGGAATGCAGTATTTGTTATTTCACAGAAGGAAGCCCCTCTCGTGCATCTAACATTCTTTTTTTTGCTCTTTGAAATGCATCTAAGGAGAGAAGAAAATGCTTTACTATTATTAGGCCCAGGGGAGAGGGAATATTCTGGATATACATTAACAGGAATGATTGAAAGCGGGCAAAAATCAACCCCCCCCCCAAAAAAAAAAAAAATCCCATCCCAAATCACAGAGCATTAAAATTTTCCAAATGTAACACACACAAGAAAAGCATCAGAAATAGAATGTTTGTGTTTATTTATCATACCATGAGAATTTATCATCATCTGGTAGTCATTCTAACAACACCAGAGACATCTTTTGTTCAGGAACATATTTTGTTTCCAAGTCTGGTTGTACTTTAGTAGCAGAACTATGTGGCCGCGATAAGTGGACACTAACCCCAGGGCACTACCATGAATCTTCAGATTGTTTTGAATACCCCCCCCCCCCCAAACTTTGCTCACTTCCACTACTGGGGGACCACTTTTCACCAGCCATCTTGGTGGCTGGACATAATATGTTGTTTAAGAGAAAGTATCCATACCCCTCCTGTGCAGGATTTTTGGGTTGGAATTCCCCCTAACTCCTTGGACATTTCAACTTTGCCTCCTACTTTTTTTAGATTTTTGGCTTTTAAGACCTAGCCTGTGAACAGCTCCATAATGAGGATGGGAGTGGGGTGTGTGAGTGGGGAAAGAATGCAGTTGCAGCTAGGAGTATGATATTGGCATTTTTTGTTACCTGCAAGCTTAGCTTATGGTGTGTTGCACATGACTTCATTTACTTAATGAATTCTACAAAATAAACTTCATACACAGGGTTGTAGCTAAGAAATTACTCAGCCGGTCAAGGTAGCAGTGGAGCTGGCTAAAGCTGACATGGGGGTGGGGTATTGTGTGTTTGCCGGGCAAAATCCAGCCAACAATCACCTCTTTCTCAGCAAGTGAATTTCGCTGGCAGCCAGCACTTGGCAAAAACCCTGCATACAAGACCCTAATAAGACAGCTTGCTCACAGACTACATTTTCTGGAACTGCATATCAACAGCATAGCATGAAAGGGGGTGAATCATACATTTGTTGACCACTTACCCAAGACTTGCGCTAAAGAGTCTAAAGCATTCATTCCTCTGAAATTAAGAAATGGAAAGCCTGTCAGCCCAATGCAGTGTTTATCCTAAAAGCAATGGCTTTTCTTCAAGTGAGATGAAGCACTTCCTGCCTCAGATCAAAAGTGATGCACATTGTAGGGTTAAGCAATCCTTAATGTCTGATTATACCTTAGCAATGAGGTGGAAGTGTACATGTGGAAAGATTGTCTCTTCCTAAATAGAATTGAAGGAATATAAATTAAACGATCAGTGACCCACCCTAGCCTGTCCAGTATAGTTCTTGTCCGCCGAGGTTTCTTTGTGACCTCTACGAATGACCTTGGATTTTAAAGTGAAAATATTAGAACCTCCATTACTGAAAAAAGGAACTAATGAAATTCAAACAGACTGCATGAACAAGAACAGCAATAAATTCCTGAGTTGGCACATATAACAGCTGACTGTAGAACAAGAATGGTGTATTATCAAGCCATGAAATATAACTTTATGAAGATGATATACATACTGGCATTGCTGCATGATGTGAAGCTTCACAGTTACACTTCCAGAGGCTGCAGTTCTGAAGAAATACTTGCTCAGCACGTTTTCCTGACATAAAAAAATCGATGTGAGACTCCAGTATGTATCAAAGGAATGGATTAACGGTCCCTACAACATAAGTTCCACAAAAGAAATTGGATCCCCAATAGGCCATTTCCGAATTACCTGAGGCCTCTTTTTCAAAGCGAGTCTAGGTGCTCATCCTTTCATATGCAAACCAATTTTCATTCACATGCAAATTAAACTCATTTTCAGGTGAATAAAAATTGATTTGCATATGAAAGGATGAGCACCCCGACTCGCCTGAAAATGAGACCTTATGTAATTCGGAAATGGCCTATTAGCACACACTTGTGTATGCTAGATGAGATGCCATGACACTTTTAATACAGGGCTTCCTCATCATTTACTCACATCAGTCATGGCAGGTATATGGGGATAGGTGGGGTCCTCAAGCTCTGGTGATCCACCAATAAAGAACCTTCGCATCTCAGGAACTACACCATTTCCTATGGGTCTCCATGTATCAACTTCCATAGTGTAACTACCTGTGGACAAACTAACGTTCAATGTCTGACACTCTAACAACAGGTGATAATGGCTGTGATGAAAGTGGAACATAATGAGCACATCAGGATTGGAGTAATGTATGCCTTTCCACTGTCATTAAGGAAATTACTAGTAAGAAATAATGCCCACTGCAAAACACTGCAGGTAGAAATCCTAATGGGATAGCTTGCCCACACAGCTCAAGCAAGCTTAAATGTTTCCTTCCAGGTCTAGATGAAGAAAAGTAAAATCACAACTTATCTTGCTCCCTTCGGGAACTGAAGGTACATAATTTTCATACTGGTCTATGATGGTTCTTTCAGTGGTTTTTAATGGCCTGGTGGTCTGGCCTTTCTGATTAATGACTGACAGATTTTTAACATGTTAAATACATTTTATCTATTTTTTAATTTATACCTGCAAAACAAGGGGTAGCAAGTGGTAAAATCTGAGATGCTGAGATCCTTGTTTGAAAATCCGAGACTGAGACCAAACATGCGAGACTTCGAGATCAAAATAAATGCAAGTCATAAACAAGAGTTTGAGACTCTTCACAAAGAATAGTTTATGTGAACTAAGATTTTAGTGGTACCATTCACTGCCCCTAAAATATTATGCTTCTCATCTCTCACTGTGGTTACTAAAAAGCATTCCAGATAACTTTCAGAGTCCAGGGGTCACAGAAGATTTCTAAGGGGACAGTAGACAAGGATCTTCCCAAATTTTCTTGTTCAACAATTCAGTGTTTTGGCTCAGGGAATCAGCTTTCACGGGGTTTTGACCTAAGAACCAGCTTTGGGACACTGCAAGGTATAATAATAATTATTATTTTTAGTGACACTAGCCAAGTGCATCCTTCATACCTGCTTTACTTGGTATAGTAAGGTATGTGTATCCCTCAGTCCTGAATCTCTCCCAGCTGTCCAGAGACAACACCTCAATAAACAGAGTTGGCCAGTGAATAAAATCATCTGAAGAGAAGTAAAAAACAGATCAGTTACAGGATACAGTCAGGCTTCTCTGTGCTGGCTCTGTCCTCCTTTTCATTACTTGGGCCTGTAAGGGGACTGAGTTATAAATCATGTTATATTTCAGTGGTTTTTTTCCTGTGCAGCAAAATGCACAATAGGAACACATGGCGGTATTTCATTGGTCAATGCACAATACAACACACGTGGCGGTGTTTTCATTGGTCAATAAACAATAGAAGCACATGTCGTCATTTACTAACTTACTGACAAAATATCTCAAATTTGCATTACTGGTAAGTTGTTTTTGTGTAATGTGACACCTTCTACACCCTGACCCAAGTGAGCACTCAAGATTAAACAACCACTTCCAATGAACTGAACACATTTACCTGTACAAATTGTTGTAAAGTTGTGAAGTTTTTAATTCATTAAACTTTGTCCAAGTGAAAAGGTTTGCCGAATTTAAGAAAAAGTTGGAAGCCACGCACATGCTGTGCTCACAACTTGAATGCCATGCCAGTTCTATTTTTAGGGTCCAACACTCATGTTTAACAGAAGGGCAGCCAACTTCGTGTGTTGTGCACGTGGCTCAAGTGACCTTTTGTGCACCAATGCACAGAAGCTCAGTCACTGTTTTCAAAGCTCACCTTTGTTTCTTTTAATTTTTGTTTCTGCAAAAGATGCTTTCATGAATCATGTCGGAGGTTTCTCTTACCATATCTCGAATCCTAAATCCTTTGATAAGCGTTTCCTTTCTCAAAATCCATCAATCAGTGTAAACAATGTGCTTAGTCATTTTGGAATAAGTACACTATTTTCACCTCCTTAATTATTTTCAGGTTACTTGGTGTGGTGGTCATTGACACCACTGGTAAGCCAGGTAAAATCCAGTTCCATTATAAGAAGTGGCATCTTCTACTGATTTTTTTGTCTTTTCTTTTCTTGCTTTCTGCTTTTTTTTCAAATAATATTATTGTTACAATGGTTAAGCTGTAAAGTAATTTGCAGCTTGAAGGGATACAATTTTAATGTCGATAAGGTCACCTACAGACAAGTAACGTCATGTGAGGACAGACTTCTCTCTTTTCTTTTGCTTAGCACTAAATTAGGGATATACACTATATTTTTGCAGGCCCAAGCGAAGGCTAATTGTAGCCTCTTGTTCCAGTTAATGTGGTCTTTTGTGTCATTGGCACCAGCATCACAACAGTCTCCTGACCTCTTCACCCACCCAAGGTCACCATTCTGTAGTTAAACCCGGCATAGTAAATCGAACCCAATCGAACTAAATTTCAATCGAACTCAATCGAACGAAATCGAACTCAATCGGTGGATTGAGTTCGATTGAGTTCGGCAATCGAACGAAATCGAACTCACCGAAAAGAAAAAAAATCAATCGAACCCAATCGAACGTTCGATTTTTCTAACTCGTGATTTATGAAAACAGACGTTGAAAATCCATTACCAGATCTTTGAAGCTCGAGTTACTTCAGCCCTGAGTGTAGCGCACGTGTTTTTCGTAAACGAAGAAGTTCCGCGGAAATGGCTTCAGATGAGTTGTGGATCGTAAGCTACAAATGAAAAGTCAAAGGCCACCAGGAATGCCGCTTTGACGTTTTTTAGCTTTGTTTTGTTCTGTTCTGTTCTCTTAACTGCCGTGGACAGTTTATAAATGGAGTTTGTGTTATTGAGTAAATAGTAAAAAAAGCGCAAGAAAAACTTGCTTTGACGGGCTTGCTTTGGGCTTGCTTTGTATAGGTTCACCAGAGCCAATCGAACGAAATCCATTTTCGATTGAGTTCGGTTTCCGAACTCAATCGAACACAATCAGACGGATTGAGTTCGATTGAGTTCGATTTGTTCGATTGAATTCGATTTGTTCGGAAATCGAACTCACTGAAAGTGTGGTGTTCGATTTCGTTCGATTGCCGAACTCAATCGAACTCAATCCACGGATTGAGTTCGATTTTCGAACGTTCGATTTACTATGCCGGGAGTTAAAATAAAAAATGGTCTTCTTTTTTGAAGAACCAGAGTCCATCACTGGATCACCTCCAACACCTTTTCACTATGCATTCACGAGTATGTGCTACATGATTCAACAAACTGAACTTACCAGGAGAGTCTTCATCATCTTCATAAACCAATGAAAAATCAAAAGGGTAGCAGAAATGGGCAACATTGTCCTGAAAGTGAGAAGGAGGAAAGTGTTATCACCGGACTATAAGAAACAAAATTTAATTGTAACTAAATTATTGCACAGCCATGTTTTTTTCTTTTTATTGTCACCAACAACTTTGCATGTGAGTGATGTATTCCATAAATAATAATTATATCTGCCCTCTGCCAGAAGAGTGACCTCAGTAATCCTTAGCTCTGAGTACTCAGTGACCCTCCCTATCATAACAAAAAGTCATCACTTCAATTGAAAAGTTAGGAGGTAGAAAAAATTACCTAGGCACACATGGAGATGCTGTCAGTAGTACTCTTCCATAATCAGAAAGAAAATGTTTTATCATAGGCATTCAACCAAAATTCTGTTTCAAAGAACAAAAGTCAGGGCGGTAAATTTTTGGAGCTGTAACAAATCTTTGAAGTTTTGTAGGTGTGCTAAGCCTAAAGCAGTTGCAAAGTCCATTTATTGTGAGATAGCAAGTCATTATGATGTTTCTTTTTGTTTTTGACAGAGTAGCTTGCTAGGCGCTTGTACCGTAATGGCATTCCAGCTGGTCACATGCAGGGTGGACATCAAGATTTAACGAAAATAGTCTCAAATTATTCTTAAATAATAAATCTGAAGTATCTGGCACCTCTCCTTCCAACTTTGTGACACAAGTCTGTGTGACTCCTGATAGCACTGGGTCATCAGTTGGTCTCCACTCTGCATTGAATGAGTATTAAAACTCAGTGAAGTAGTCCTTATTATCTTGAGAGGATATCACTGAGTGAATGTATTTTGTGGTACGTTTACTTACTAGGAGGCAGGTCCAAAAAAAAGTGCACATAGAGGCCATCATATTCAAATCCTTTGGCAGAAACTACAAAGGAACATCACAATAATTTAAAATAATTATTATCTTAAAGAAAATATAACTCACCTGTATAAAATCAAAGGAAGAGAAGCCAAATATTAGAGGCAATATTATTACACATGGTAATTTACAAGGAATTTTTCATTATTTGTGATAAACCTACCTATTTCTCCAAATATGTTCATTCTTAAAATCCCAGGCTCAGGCTGACAATATGCAAGAAACAAAACTTTGTTAATTTTTAACTATTAATGAAAGGTCAAAAGTTCCAAGTAATGTTTTGTGATCTTACCTAATGCATGGTACTCTTAAGACATGTCATATCTTTTTTAGTACAAATCTTCACAGAAACAACACTGGCCCACCATCACAAACTAGCCTGCATTAATTTGCATCTTTAGTATGTCTGAAGAAAGCCTCCCTATAGTCTGCTGGTTGATGTTTATAATTTCGCAAAGAAAAATCTACATGTACATTCCACATCAAACACTTTTGTGACTAAATTTCTCCTCTCTGTGAAGAATTACCTCTTTTAAAAAAACATTTGCCACAATGAATTTGTTTTGGTTCAAGTTTATCCTAAGTTTAAATTTTATTTTTTGCTCTGTATCAAACTCATTGTAACACATTATCACATCCCAAAACAAGGGGAAATAAAATTAAAACGAAGGATAAAAATTGAACCACTGATCATAATAATGTAGTTAAAATGTCTGTATGCTATATACAGTTAAGTAGCATCACAAGATACTACCACAGCGTAACCCGTGGGCTAAAAACTAAAAAATACCTTGAGCTTGACAATGATCATATACCATACTGTACAACATTAACTTACCATAGGCTTAAATTCAGTGCCAACTTGTGAAGCCAGATACAAAGCATGTCTGTTATACAACTGCAGAAGTAAAATACAAGTCAAACAGAAGTAATTCAGGGAATAAACTAACACTTACACATCGACAAATGATTTCCATAGCATTGGCTAAAAAAGAGGATAATTGTGTTGAATGAACAATAAAACTCTGAAATCCATCCATTTTGTCTTCAGTTTTCAACCTTCTTCAGGATAAAATGAAACAAAGAGGTAGCAAAAGTATCTACCGATTTGTCAAAATAGATTCAGGTTTATGTTGTTTTATATACTACTTATGAACTGCGAGAGAGGTCATTACAGGAAAATCTCAGACTGAGGCCTTGATTTATTGACTGACCAATAGCCAAAGCTGGGGTTACATCACAAAGTTATTTATTATTATATGGCTTTTTATTGATAAAAATTCAAAAAAGAACTTCAGGAGCAGGGTTGGCACAGTGGTGAGAGCGCTCGCCTTCCACCAATGTGTCCTGGGTTCCATTCCTGGGCTCAGCATCATACAGTAAGTGGGCTGAGTTTGTTGGTTCTCTACTCTGTTCCAAGAGGTTTTTCTCCGGGTACTCCAGTTTTCCCCTCTCCTCAAAAACCAACATTAGATTTTATTTAGAGTTTGTTTGATTTACAGTCTCCCCAGCTAGTAGAGCACTTGTATTCAGCTAGAATGATTTGAGACTTAAATAAAGTTATTATTATTATTATTATTATTAAATAATTATTATATTTATTTGCACCAGACGTTGTACAGTTTGGCTTGTTCTTCCCCTCCAGAATAATAGTACTCATTGTCTGAAATGTTCCTTGCCATTCGTAATTTTAAAAGGTCTTACTAGACATTTCTGTCTCACTTAAATGCAACTATTATTGAGAGAAAAGGTTTGACTCTGAGTTTTGTTGCTGTACTTACATGAGAATCACCAGGTGAAGAAAAATGTTTGTAATGCCAGTGGTCATTACAAGGAAATCTGGCCCGCTCAGCAACCAATCAAATCACTGCTACTATGGTTACCATATAATAAAACAAATAAAAAAAACAAACCCTTGAACAAACTAACAGATAATCCAAAGTTCTAAACCTACCTCAGTGAAACTCTTGAATTCTTGTTCTCTTTGATCCCTGAAATTGAGATGAAAAGGAGAGTTTTTATCAAAAGACCTGATGAAATAGTCAATAAACCTGTAAATAATTTATTGCTTACTAATATGTTACAAATCTATCACTACGTCATACCTTGTCATTTGTGGAGAACAGTGCTCAACTGTGTATTCATAAACCTCTGTGACAAAAAAAAACACAATGCTTTAAGTAGTAATAATTAAGGGAAATGAAACTAAATTTCAAGAGCAAAAGGCTGAAAGAATATTTAGACTTTTATTCAACTTAAGGGTTCAAAATATGAACATCATTTTGTTTGGTGCATCAAACTGATATGGATTGTTAATTGGTCAATGTGGAAAAAGTTATTAGTACAGGAAATCGCATGACCTTGAGTACAATTTGGGATTAATAGGTACAAGTGATTTTGAAAGTTCTCAAAATTGCATGAGCCTTCAGGCGAGTGCAATTTGAGAACTTTCAAAATCACGAGTATTTATTAATCCCGAATTGTACGAGAAAGTCGTGAGATTTTTTGCGAAATTACGTGCTATTGTCATGGAAACTTAATACGTACTCCTACGGAGTACTATTTGGGATTAATTGTACTGCTCTCGACCAATCAGAATTGAGTCATTTTATTGAGTGTACTATAAATCCTGCTACTGCTAAAGGTGTCCATTTCTCCTTTTAGTGACACTGGTCAATCAAACATAAAGGTTAAGGAAACAAGGAAGTGATCAACAACTAACAAACATCTTGATTGTTTGACAAATTCTCCTCATAATCATCATAGAAAAAGTATGGAGAGTTCAGTCTCAGGGATTAGCCCTTTATCAAAGTGAATCAAGAAATCTTTGGTTTTCTCTAGTGGATCACAGAAAAGTATAAAGTATAACAAAAATTAATATTCCTCTTAATTTTAAGGCCGGGTTTCATTAAGTTTTTGTGCTGGAGGTCAGTGGGGATTTTCGGCTGGGCATTTTTAGTTTTTCTCACAAAAGAAAGTAAGAAAAGAAGATGAAAACAGCCGGGCAAATTGTAGCTAAATCTTGTTCACAGCTGGTCAATTTGCCCGGTGCCTGGCCCTTAATGAACCCCCTGAATATTTGAATAAGATGTCACTGAATCAGAAGAAAATTCCAATCCAGTGCACTTAGTAAGTGTTGTGCATGCAAAGTTTAAATAGATTTAAAATAACTGCAAGCAGAAGCTAGATAGCCTTACTGAAAAAATCCAAAAACCATGAACACTAGAAATTATTGTGTTTCAAGTAAAAAGCCAATCACATGCAAGAAAACTACATGTAAACCACAAACAGTAACAGTAATAAGTATGTGGTTTCATGTCACTTCTGATTGGTTGCTTCACAAAGAAATATCAAAATCAAACCAAAGTGCACACGGTTTTTAAATTCGCACAGCAAGTGGTTCAGTGATACCCATTTTGTTGACACACAAGTACTGTATATCAGAGAGAGAGAGACTAACATCATTGATAATAAAAATGATGTGCATTGTGTGTATTACCTCTTAGTTCATTACATGTCTCAATGCGATATGGTGGATTATCTCCACTGAAGTCAGGTTTGACAAATATTTGACCATTGGCATCAATCTGTTTAAAAGGGTCAAATCAACTGATCACTCTTAAAATTCTATATGACAGAGAGATATATCATTAGGGACGATGGCTGCAATGCAACTGTTCTGCAAGAACAGGGTTGGTGCAGTGGTGAGAGCGCTCACCTTCCACCAATGTGTCCTGGGTTTGATTCCCACATTCTGCGTCATAAGTGGGCTGAATTTGTTGGTTTCTCTACTTTGCTCCAAGAGGTTTTTCTCAGGGTACTCCAGCTTTCTCCTCTCCTCAAAAACCAGCATTTGATTTGATTTGATTTAGAGTTTATTTGATTTACAGTCTCCCCAATTAGTAGAACACTTGTTTTCGGCTACAACGATTTGAGACTTAAATAAAGTTATTATAACTATTATCAATATATATTCTGCAACTTTTCTCCTTTTTGCTGATGACAACCAAACATCTGTCCTTCTTGCCATAATTATTTCATCACTGGTCGAGATGCTGAAACCCACTGACAACAACTTGTAATCCTCATTTTCATGTTCTCTGTGGGGTGTGTACTATGTATCATTTCTCTGTTCTATCAATACCATACAACCCTGCCAGGTTCCAGTGAATAATTGCTATTGCTGCATGTGTACATTATAAGTTACCATAATTTGTATTCCTCCTGTGCTAGTTAAGGACAATGCACTAATCAAATGGCTGATTTTCTTGTTTTACAAGTTACATCATCATCATCCTCAACATCGTCATCATCATCACAATCGTTATCAACTAATAATTGAAAAGTAAATGCATGGAACATAATGATTTATTTACCTTCACAGAGAAAAGAACATATTCATCCTCCACCTCACTGGTTGCCCTAGAAAACAATGATCAGAAGCACCTTTTAGCTTTTAGTACTACAAGTAACCATAATAATATTGCAGTGTTACTCATTATTTGTATAATTAAGCATAAAATATTTACTTTCCCTCAGGGGCCAAATCTGCCATGATGTGCATTGTCTTGTAAGGAATGTTTAGAACATGGGCAGATGTCTTGCTGCTTTGTGTTTCATGGATGATGACAGGATTACACTTAGGAGCAAAGCGTCCAAGACGGTTCCTAAAATAAATCAATAATAATATTACTAACAGCAAATGCATGTTTTAATTTTTAGTACTGTAATTCATTCTTCAGTTGGTTAATTCTTAACCCTTTAACTCCCGATAGTGCCATACGGCACTTATAGATTTTACTCTGTCTAACGCCAGACGATTTTACTCGTCAATGGAGAACCCCTTGGGAGTTAAAGGGTTAAATATATTTTAAGTATTTACAACACCACCACTAGATACACCTATAAGCAGGGTTGTTGCTAAGCGCCGATTGCCGGCGAAAATTGCCAGCTGAGGAAGAGGTGATCACCAGCTGGATTTTAGCTAGCAAACACACAGTAACCCACTCCCATGTCAGTTTTGGCCAGCTCAGTAATTTATTAGCTACAACCCTGTGTAAGTTTTGAAAAATTTAGCTTTGTTTCATATAATTTGTTTATCATTGTCCTAATTTACTGTGAAAATCCAACAACCAAGAACACTAGAAATATTTTTGGAATGTTACTGTGTTTCAAGCAAAAAGCCAATCATGCATGAGAAAACTAAACCACAAACAGTACTTAATGGTAATTAGTTTGTGGTTTCATGTCACTTCTGACTGGTTGCTTCACAATGGGAAATGTCAAAATCAAATCACATTGTTCATGGTTTTTGTATTGACACAGTAAGGGGCTGTTTACATGGAGGTAGGAAGATCCTAGCACTAGCAAGATCCTAGAAGGCGAAACAACTTTTCGTTTGGTTTACATGCAGAAATTTCTGTCTAGGTGGAAGTGTAGAATGAAAGCAAGATTGTCGACCTTTGGCAGCTGAATACCGTGAACACCTGGCCGCCGCCATGTTTGCTTTTTTGTCCCTAGTACCAGGAACTTCCTAGCGAAGGCAGTTTATATGGTGCTAGGATGTTCCTAGCGCTGGGATCTTCCTAGCTCACAGCTAGGAAGATCCTAGCACTAGAGCCAAGTACGACCTCTTGCATGTAAACTGAATACAGAAAACATATTGCGCTAGGATGATCCGCCTTCTAGGATCTTCCTAGTGCTAGGATCTTCCTACTTCCATGTAAACAGCCCCTAATTTTCAGGAAAAAAAAATCAGTATTTCATTGAAGGACCAAAATAATAGAATCCACCTTCGATCACTTTTTGCGCCAATGTTTCTCCTCCTCACACTGGTCATGTTCTTAGTCAGGTAACTGGGAACTTCAGAAGGAGATGTTGTAAGATTCCTTGATTCCTGACATAGACAATGAGAGTAGTTCTAACTTGGAATACTGGAACCTTACTTCCATAATTTACAACAAAGTTATGCAATATGCAGTGTAAACCTACCATTTTGATTAACCAAGACGAGTTTGAAAAAAATAAACTGGTTTAAAAAAAGTAAACCGGTTTAAAAAATGTGACCCAAAAATAAAATTGAACCACAACCTACAGTCTATATATGTACTTGGATAATGCACGAAGGATACCAAAACATGGTTTAAGAACATTAGTCCCTCTACTCGCTTGTGGCTTGTAGTATACTTCTTTGTTCTTACACCTTCCATGCACTATCAGAGTAAAGGTGTACTGCCAAATGGAATCTATCTGTTAGGCCTCCACAAATGAGGAAACATTGTCGTGGAAACATTGTTTTCCCTGTTTGCGTGCACACACAACATTTGTTGTGGAAGTAAAATTTGCTTCCTGGGAAGCATTAAAATTTTTCTGAATACTTTTGGAAACATTTTGCTTCTTTGGCAAATGTTTCCTTGTTTGCACAGCAAGGAAGCAAAACAATTTTTTTGCTTCCTGCTTGCTTGCACACCCATGACTGAATATTTTGGGAAACAATGTCTCCCCAACAATGTTTCCTCATTTGCAGGGGGCCTTAATAGCCATATGTGACTTAATTAGCTTGAAGAGACTGTGTTAGGTTAGAAAAGACTAAACAACAACTGGAATAAACCCTATGAAAAGAAGCTATCAGACTTACCTCATCTACATTGACATAGCTGTCACAGTCAACATATGAAAAAAGCTTGTTGTTTGGTTTTCCACCCTTTACTCTTAACAAAATGAAATAACATAAAACAAAAGTTACTATTAATAAATGGTTAATTCAAAAATGTTTCAAAAGAAAAAAATATATATCATAAAGAGAACAGGCTTCAGATCAATGACATTATTAAAAATTCAAAGTTAAAACTTCAGGAGTAAAAAGTTCATCACACAGCACTCCACTAAAGATAAAGTGAGGTAATAATAGCTACCTTAATTTCAGTATTTCTGCATGGTATCTCTGTTCAAGTGGACCAAAGCAGTTGTTCAAATCTTCATATAATTCAGTTTCTCTCTTATTGCCGGTAAATAACAAGAAAACAAGAAATCAAACTATAACATGTTCTAACAGTGTTAAGAAAACAACACAACCTGAATGTTTAATTAACTCAAGTTTACCTTTGAGAACATCTTTTGCTGCCAATAAAACAAACATTCTTCTGAATCTTTGTCTTGTTTACCTTGGTCTATTTAAGCATTCAAAACCAAAACAAGAAGTTTCAACTGAGACACATGATTTCTTGTATCAAAATAATATATATTTTTTTATTTAAAGGGTGGATGTCAAAATAACATCAACAGCCGCTATAAATATAATCATAAAGTGCAATAAACGTGAGACACTAAGAAAATAAGCTAATAAAATGAAAAATACTATGTTTATAGTACTTATCCATCAGATTATTGGCCAACATTGAAAATGTTTAAGAAGCTCTGCTAGGAAGAAATATAGCTTTAAAATATTAAGTTTAGAAAAGTTGGAGTATCTAGTTTACTAGTTTGATCTAGCAACCATTTCGGTTTTTAGTTAGCTAAAATAAGTTTAAATAGTTGCACATATCAGCTCGCAAAGTAATGCTTTTCACCTCTTCTTATCTCTGGCATCTCTAAAGCTTCGCGAGCCACTTCAGCACCATCTTGTTCATTGATATTTTGCTGCGAGCCAATTTTAAACTCCGGCAGATAACTCGCCGTTGTCACTCGCCGAAGTTTTACCCTGAATTCCAAAAAGATGGACAACAACAATAATTAACATGTCACTACAAACTAACGGCCGAAACACTTCCAAGATTTCTTTTTGCTTCGTCAAATTACATTACATCAAAGAAAAAGTAATATAGAAGCACCAAAATTAGACAAAAATGATATTCTTACTTGACTGCGAAGTTTTTCGGCGGATCTAACGATCGATAATAACCTACTCCGACATCTTCCAAAACATCCGCCATTTTGGTTGTCAGCTAGTGCCCATGCTCATCGCAACATATTTCGCTGGTTGCAAACCATTCTTGCAAACGATTTATACTCCATGGGAGAATGCCATGGATGTACCGGTGTGTGAGTAAGTTTTATGCACCTATCAATGTTTAGACGGAGAGGCGGGGGGGGGGGGGGGGTACGGGCAAAGGTGCGTCATTTGAATTTTCTTGCAATTTTTTGGTCAAATTCCCGACCCTTGGGACTGGAAATAGTTTAACAATCCTTTATAATATTTGAACTTTAATTAGTACAAGTGGTCAAATTCCCCAGAGAGGGGACAACAGAAGTTGTCAAATGCCGCATCTTTGCCCGTACCCCCCCTCTCCGTCTAAACATTGATAGGTGTATAATTATTGCATATAGGGCTATACAAGCGTACGAGCTTCACAGGGTTGTACACAGCCATACAAGACAATACACACTATACAAGGCTATACAAGGCTATACAGAAGGCTATACAAGGCAAAACAAGGCTCTACAGGACTACACAAGGCTATACAGGACTACAAGTTGCTGTACCAGACTATACTGTACCAGGCTATACACAACTATACCAGGATATACAATTAAGGCTATAAACGGGCTATACGCAGCTATACAGGGCTATACAAGGCTATACATTCTATACAGGGCTCCGACTTCGACTCCGATTGGAAGGTCCGTCGATAGTGAAAGCCAACGTTAAACTAGATTCTGCTCTATCCCGGCATATAAACTTGGTTGCTGATAATCTACGTAATAGATCTGAAGATATGACAGAAAAAAGTCAACGATATAACCCCCCTTAAGTAACAATAACTTGATACAGACAAAAAATAAAAGAAAAGAAAAGGAAGGTTTCATCAATGATTGTGTTCTGTGTATTGTTTTCCGATGAACTCTCCTGTGCAACGAAACAGGCTGACAGGTCAAGTCCTGTTTTTCTTTCTCGAAATAAAGACCCGTAATGATCAATTGGTTTGGACAAGTGAATCCATCAGGGCAACAGCATGTTAAGACTTGACGAAAACCAGCTTTGCACCTAGCTTCAAAAAAGCTTTCTATGCAATCGAAAAGTACGTCTCCATGACATTTGCAGAAAAAGAAACAAAGTTACACAAGTCAAACATTTTTTGTTATCTGTATACTGCACATGTTCAACACTTAAATAATAACTAACTAGGTTACTGTCTCCAGTGATGTTCAAGGACCGGGTGCTAGGACAAATCCTAAGCATCAGATACAACCACCACTACAGGCGCGGATCCACGATTTTGAAATGGGGGGTGAATTTTTGTAATAATATAATAGAACCAAAGCCTGGTTGAGGTGTTTGAGGTCTGTGCATCAGCATGATTGACAAATTGTCAGAAAAAGGGAGAGGGTGAAAATTCACCCATTTCACCTCCCGTGGATCCGCGCCTGCACTACTAATAGAGAATTTTGGCAGTTGATGCACCCACATTCTCTTGAGCATAAGTTATCTGCGCTAGCACAAGAGCACCTAAAACTTTAACAGGATATAAGAACTTCTTCCTTTCTGTTTAAAGAACAAGCCGCAGACCCGTAACCCCTTTTTCGACTTAAAGATTCCTTTTAAGGGGGGAGTCTGGTTGAAATTTTGAGTTAAATTATGATCTCGGCCATTTTTTTGTTGTATTCGTTTTTAGACAGAAAAACTATTTAACTTTAAAATATTAACACTTTCAACGTCAGAAATTATCCATAAAATAGAAAAATAGTTCAATCTTTAGTAGTGTATACAAAGTTGTTTTCCGTTTCCATGGCAACCATTTCAAACAAATGCATTTTGGAGGGGTTTTTTTGGTTTGATATGAAGTCCGATGGTTCGTTTGTTCCTGTAGTCCCCTCCAAGACCATCCC
>OX419345.1:1630000-1690000 GCA_948470475.1 Galaxea fascicularis | reverse complement strand
TTAGTTTTTGCAATAAACGTATATGCTGGGCGCCCTCAATTTCAAAGGGTTTAGCGATTTTGGGCACCCAACTGCTTTCCTAAGAGCACAGCCTTGCAAGAGTTCATACAAGTTTATACCATCACACAGCACAATATGCATAACTTGCATGTTTGAAGTCAAAACACATTAGAGGCAGGTTAAGGTTCACACTACAACAACCAGGTGGATGATCAGACATGGTTTGATGCTACTCTGGTTTGAACATTAATTGGAACTTTCCGAATTACAAACTAGAGTAGTATCGAACCATGTCTCACATTTGTGGTCCCACAAACACATTAATAATCCTTTCCAGGAAAGACGTCAAGAAAAGGCCCTCCCAGGAAGGCACTAATAATAATAATAATACACTTTTATTTAAAGAGGGTGGCACGGAATAGTTGAAGCAACTAATAAACTTGTGGCCCTCTACAAGGTCAGCACTAGGGGTGGTCACAGCCAGGGTTCGTTACGTCCCTAGTGGTTCTTTAACGTCCCACAGAATTAATGTGAAGAGTTGTGAGACGGGACCTCTGGCTTATCGTCCTTATCCGAGAAGACTAGAAAGTCTAACCATTTGCAGATGTCATTGCAAAGGAAGCACTTTCTCCTCAGTTATTTAAAGACCCTGAGTGTTGGTCCGGCCGGGGCTTTGAACCCACGACCTCCCGCACGGTAGTCCAGCACTTTACCAACTGAGCCAACCGGTCACTAATGAGGCTGTGTACACTTACGGTGTCCCCAAATGAGGAGTGTGCAATAATTTTGTGGGATTTATATTATTTTTAGAAAGTTTCGACATACCAGCAGCTTTGAGAAATAGTATAATATTTGCGTGGTTTATTGAATCCATTGAAGGTGGACGCAGCTGAGCAAGTATAGGCCCCCATGTTTCTAAAATACAACCATTCACCAACGTTGACCTGAGTAGAGAAAAGGCATGACAAAATTTAATTCCAAAATTAATATTAAACAACAAGAAAATGACAGGCCACAACAAGCACAAGGGCAGTTCCTGTTGGTCCCTTAATCAAATAACTGGAATACAAAAATGTCAGTGACGGATACAGGCATTGGGGTAAGCAGCACCATAGAACTAAGGAGCTACAAGTTGGCTACAAACAAGAATTACCAATTGTTGCAACAGTTAACCTTAATTGACATCTATGCTTCACTAAACTGACCCTCTTATAGCCAGGTGAAACTAAATAACAATTTGAAGGCAAACTCATTAATGAAGCCACAAGTGGGAGTTGAATCAAGACACACTGATGCCAAATGCAACTGATCATGCATTCACTCTATTAGCTGTGTACCCTATGGAGCTGTTCTTAAGATTCATCCTGAATGTGACTCCCAAACGTGAACCCAATTCAACACTCTTTGGACCTGTTCACCTCAAGAGAAACAACACCATACCTTTGGTAACATAACACTCTTGGTGATACAGTCCAGGGAATCGCAGGTAGGACCCCAGATACTACAGGGAAATTTAACAGCTGCCTCGTCTTTAACTCCAAGTATTTCAGGATACACTGTGGCATGGTCAAACACCAAGCAGTTGAAGGAACCATACACTCCATCATTCACATAATACATAAAACCCTGAGAATTAGAATAAAATGCTGTTAGAAAGAATAATATGATTAATACTCTTTGTGCAACCAATATTATTGAAGGGGTGTCTGGAAAAAAGACAGAAGCAGCTTCTGATAAGTTGCCAGATTCTCCTTCCAAATAACCTTTGCTTTTAAACCAAGAGGAAATAACTATTTCAATAAACGAGGAGGCATGCCAAAGAACACAAAAATGATAAAAGCTGCAATATCCACCCCTATTCACCTTCACTAAGGTGAATAATAGTTAATCAAGTGGCCATCACTAGGCGAAGAGTCACTTCTTGTAATAACCATTTTTTAAAAATTATTTGTTGTGTCCGTAGAGAGGCCTGTACCCCACTCAGGCTGAGCCAGAAGAAATGCGATAAGAAAGAATTCCTTTGTTTCTTGCAAATTCTCTTCAAAATTACATGATAATGCAGTCTGCAATCATCTCAGCTGAAATCATTTCGTCTCAGGTAATATGTCAATCGTCACACATCACATTACTTAAAGTCTCTTGGACAGAAGTGTTTACTCTGAGTCTTAAAATTTTAAATTACCACCAACTTGAACTACATTCTAAGCACAAAGGGAGTCCAAATGGCCAAAACGGCCGCTTTCAAATTCGGCAAATTTCTTGTTTTAGTATAAATCTACCAGCAATCTATCACAAATGCCGGTCTCTGATTGACTATGCTACTTGCTATCTATTCTGTGATAAATAGTGAGTAGCATTTGCCAAAAAAATGGTGGCCAGTTCTTCGCATTTTCAACGTGTCTGCCGGCAGAATTTAGATAATTTACTAGTTTAGATTTGAATGACTAGTAGATTTATACTAAAACAAATAGATTATTCACTCTCGATTTCTACGCGTGATAGCTGATTCAGGCTGTGCCCTCATCAGCTATTATGCAATAGAAATCTCTAGCTCATAACTTAATTGTTATATGTGACCTCATTTGCGATAAGGGGGATTAAGGTGACTGGAGAAAACGGCGTTTAAACGAATGTGTTTAAACGCGTGAAAACGCTTTTTGGACGCGTTTAAACACTTTTTTAACTCGTTTAAACGTCCAGCTCTTTTGAGCGTCAATTTTTAGTTCATGAGCCTCGCATAATTTAACCTCAGGGTGCATATTTAAGCTTACAAAAACGCGTTTGAATGCATTATTATCGAGGTAAGGAAATGATTATCGCGGGAGCTAAAAAAATTGCGCTCCGATTGAAAGTAACAAGTTTCTGTCTTGTCCGTATGGGTGGATTCAGGCAAAAGAACGATTTCGCCAAAACGAAGCCACCGTACACCGTGTGATGAAAATTTAAGAGGGAAAAGTTCAAATCTCAACGTGACAGTTACACTCTGATTTACTATTAACTCCAAAATCAAAGAAGATGTAACTCTCCACTCAGCCAGAATCAACAATAAGCTTCAAATTAACTACTTACCTTCTCTCTTTCCTCTCTAGAAGTAGTTAACCGATAATCGCTTTCGCACGGCTCGATGTATTTCGTATGTATCAGTCTTCGCATGACATGTTTTGTCCTAATCGATTGTAGTAAATTCACTTGAGTCAATTACTAACTTGTCATAATGTGACATGTGTTATTACTGTGGGCTAGGCCGTGACCTCGTAATTTGCGCAAAGAATAGGAAGAATAAACACACAATTCAGTGTTGGAAAAGCAAGAGACTACTAGCTTCACTGAGAAGATTTGCGTAGCATTGTAGAATGCTTTATTTGGGCACACGGTCGCGAAGAGTGCAGTTTGTCTTGGAATACGGACCCAACAAATCAAACCAAGAGTATATTTTTTCATCCACGGGTATGAATCCAAAACACACTAAACCAATAACTTTTAGTCCTTGAAAAAGCTCGGAAATTTGGGTTTTTGTCCGGAGGTCGAGTATCAGTTACCGAGAAAATCGCTTTCCAGGCAGTCAGTCGACGTTGTTTCACGGAGGGACGTTCGCAGCAAACGCTTTGCTTCCCGTTTGCAGGAAACTTGCAGTCGCTAATCATCGCGTATCAGTGTGCCTATAAACCTTTGGAAACACAGTAAACTCAGTTCTCCACGCAACCCATGAAGGAAAACAGACAATCGCATTTCTTAAATATCTGACACGGGAAGTATGTAAAAATGGCGGCAACAATTGATCACGTGGCCGTCTCCGCTGTTTCCGTCGTAAGAGTTGTACTTGATCTCTCGACTAGTAAGCTTATAATTATCGGGGTACCAGGATGATGTTACTTGTTCTATATTTTCCGAAAATAAACTGTAAACGGAAACTTTAATTTAGCGAGACAGCTCGACTATTTCATGGGAGGTCATTTTATTGAAATCAGGCATATACAGTACTTGGAAACTGGCATTAAAAAAAGTTAGGTTGAGTAATAAATGAGTAATGCTAGCTTGCCCTGAAAAGAAACTCTACAGCTTGGTCCAGCTCTCCACTGCTCATTATATAATTATATTATAATATATGTTTGCTGTATACTTTCGAACAGAAGATGTGATGAATTGACAAAATGTTCCGTTCCACTCAGTCAGTGACTGTTGAGAACCAGGAAACAAAGTAAGGCCCACAAGACTTCGTTTCAAACGTCGTGCTACTGCCGTGTCGAACTCAATTCATAAATTAACATTAACATTTAAACGGGCCGTACAAGTACTAGGAGAGGATAATAGTCTTTTGCCAGAGTTAAAGTTCCATCCAGCTGCCACTAGTACTTTGTTCACTTTCATCGCTGTCTGATTGACTGGTGTCTGATTCACTGCGGGATAACTCTCGTTCGCTTGCGAAATATCTTTCCTTTGCTGATTGCAAATCATTGTTGAATGTTTGAGGAAGGTTCGTCGTGTTTAGTGAAAAAGAGTTATCCATGGCTTTTGTTGAACAGCGAGATTTCGAAAGGCAATATATTTAGCTGTATTTCGGCTGGCATATGGCGTTTTTATCGCCTTATCTACTTGAGTGCAGTGAAATGAAGTAACAAATGCGTAGAACATGATATCACGGGCTATGCCTCCCTTTCCTTATCTCGAATTCTCGCAAATACCCCATACCGAAACACGCCGGAATGTTAATAATTATAATAACAACTTAGCATTTGTTTGGCGCGTTACATGTATTTTACATCCCACAGACTCAGATTAAGCGAAAGTACCATGAGATGGGCCCTACGGTTTATCGTCCTTATCCGAGAACACTAGAAAGTTTAACCGTTTATAGATGTCATTGAAATTTAACGCTGCGCCTTCTCCTCAATTAGGCTGGGGTCGCACTAGAGACAAGTCTTTAAAATGTCTGAAGATAGCGCGGACAATTTTGTCTCAGAACTTGTCCGAGACAATTGAAATGTTGTCATTTGAGGTCGCACTATAGACACAATCATCAGAGACGTGAACTTAAGTAAACATACGACCTGTCAGTACAAGAGCACTCACGAATGCATATCATTTCCTGCTCATTTCGCGCTCAACGATCCGACGCAATGAATCCGCGCCATCTCGCTCTATTCCTTGGTTTTTATTTCTATGTTCTTAACGTAAATGCAGCTAATGATGCTCAAAGGATCATTCTCCTCGCTTCCCTCGTTCAAATACGGGCGCTTTGATTCCGCCTCCAGAATAACTGCGCTGGCCTATATCGGTCTTGCGCCTCGTTTAGGTTAGTTTGGTCCGGATCGATGTTAAAATAAAACAGATAACTGGGATTCACGATTATGTGACTGTGAAGAAACACTGCACTACAAAGTTCGCGAGGAAAAGTGAAAAGTGAACCAAAGAAAACTCAAG
Organism: Galaxea fascicularis; assembly: GCA_948470475.1. Classification (NCBI taxonomy): domain Eukaryota; kingdom Metazoa; phylum Cnidaria; class Anthozoa; order Scleractinia; family Euphylliidae; genus Galaxea; species Galaxea fascicularis. The sequence goes on along the minus strand of OX419345.1, from coordinate 1,684,579 downwards.
TTTTACAGAATCGACTGACAGGTTTATCACAAGAAAAACAATTTTTGTTTGTTGTTCGCAAAAAGTCGTGCTCCGAGGCAGGACGACGGCGCCTTTGAAGATTTGTCTCCGCGGACAAGTTTTTGTCCGCGTCGGGACAAGTAGGTCGCACTTGGCGAGGCCAACTGATGAAAGGAATTTGACGGATTTTTTGGTTATCTAAACAAAGTTGTCTCAGTTTTGTCTCTAGTGCGACCCCAGCCTTACCCTAGACCCTGAGTGTTGAACTGGCCGGGCTTTGTACCCCCGACCTCCCGCACGGTAGTGCGTTGCTCTAAACTGAGCCAACCGGTTGGCGAATAATTTTTGAGGTTTTCCAGCAAGGGCAATGGTTTCAAGAGGCGAAAAGAACAAACATCCAGACTCTTGGAGGCGTTTACCTGGGATGCCATGGTCGATGTAACGCAATCCTTTTGTTGTCAATCAAAGGCTACGGATTCGTGAAAGCATGAGGCACGCACAGAACTAAAGCAAATAAATGCAGTGAACATTCTGATTCGATTGCTAAACGTGTTGGTTTGAGCGGTGAAAAACGCTCAAGTTTGACTGAAGCACAGCCTGTACAGTTGGCATTCACGGTTCAATACGGCACAAAACCAAAGCAAATAAAAAGATGTTCAGGATCTCGTGTAACAAAAGCATTTGTTTTACTGGAGCACGTTATGTTTTTCCTTCAAAAGCTTGGAAAAAAGTATGCTAAGCCGAAGCGGACATTTGATTTCTGTGTTCTACAAGACAATTTAATATGTAATAATCACGCGGTAGCGCCACGGAGTCTGACTGGGCAGCCCGGTCACTCGCTGTCAATCAGAGTGTGAAGTTGTTTTCGCTTTTGCGTTTTGCCTTGTCGGTTATGTACTGATCAGAGTTACTTGTTGTTTTCGCTCAGTCTGCATAAAATACTGACTATTTTACCGTTTGAATCGTCTCTCTACACCTTGTACAACCGGAGAACTGTATGAGTACTTCTTCGCAAATACAAACAGATAATTCTACAGCGAGATCAGGCAAATGCTTGAATGGTTGAACCGTTCTTTTGCAAGGTTTGTTGCGTAACGAGGCTCATTAACCTTATGTGTATTGATTTTGTTTAAGCGCAAGCCGCGAAAGATCTAAGATATTATTATCAGGAATCAGGATAACGTTAATTCGTATTTAGTTTTTTACTTTTATTTTTTTCTAACAAGTAACTCGGACAAATTAGCTAGTCCAAGTTCAAAATGTTTTTATTCATACACCGCGGGTCTCGATTAATAATTTGAAAATGGCGTTACAGGCCTGCTACGAACGGAGTTGTGTTAATTGACATGAAGAGGTCCAAATCAGCACTTTTCTTTTCCGCACAAACTGCAAGCCTTCGTTATTGGATCATCGACTTGCAACCTTTGTCTTATAGAATCACTTCAAATCGTGTGTTTCACTGTTGTATCCATTTCGGCTTCATATTATTATGATGATTAATTTTGCGTAATTATGTCTTCTAATCAATAATTAGCAACGTTCAAACGCGTTCTATGTCGGATTACTCTTTGAACATTGAAGCGTATTCACGCGTTTTCAACGGGTTTAAACGAGACTAAAACCCGTTTAAACACAGTTCAAACGCGTTGACGTTTAAAACGCAAAAAACGCCTTTTCACCTTAATCCCCCTTATCGCAAATGAGGTCACATATAGAAAAAGCCTTCCATATTTCATATTCCCACTCACCAATTCATCAGTATCCTTTAATCCAGCACCTTCCAAAGGCTTCTCACTTTCTTTCAGCTGGCTGCCCTTCACAGTGCGGCGTGCCACAACATTAACCACAAGAGTAAAAGCTGAGGCAGAATAGAAGCGGCCTGGCTCAGCTATGATACGGACACCTGAGCTGGCTGGAAAATGTTCCTCCAGCAAAGGGTTCAAGATAGTACAGACCTGAAACAAAGCAATGTCAATTATTTTTAAAATTGTCAGGAGTTAAGTCTGAAAGACATGGTTTCCCAAAACTGCATTGAAAACCGTTTCTGAAGAGTCCATAATTGAGCAGCTTTGAAATGGTAGTTGACAATGGCTCATCTGATGAACAGACTTTACACAAAAAGACCTGTTTTCAAGCAATCAATAACCAAGGTACACAAGTATTTTTATGCATTTCAGCTTAACTCCACTTAGCATTGAACTCACCTGTTCAAATGTGATAGCCGCAAATGAATCACCAGGGAACCCTCCCCCAATATCCAGCATGGTAAACTTGAAGCCCACCTGGCCCTGAACAAGAAAGGTTGCAAGATGCATTACAGCAAGTTAAAAATAGCCTGCACCACAAATACTCAGCTTCAAAATGTCTTTCAAGAAAACTTTATTACTTAAGTTTTCAGATTTTTAGGATTTTCCAGGGCCTCGTACCATTTAATGCTCTTCCAGACTAAACTTGCAACTAAAATAACGTCCATTAACTTACTGCAAGATCGAACACACCACGGGCAGCTGAGACAGCCGTAGCATAAGCAATTGCATCATAACATCCACTGCCAACATGAAAACTAGTAAGGAAAGAGAATTGTTAAGGTGGGGCCATGATTAAGGATTTCCTTAAAATACTTTGAGATAAAAGTTTGGTTTTATCAACAGAGTTGATAATGTAAATTGACCACCATATAGGGATTCTAAAAGCTATCATTTCAAGCATTAGCCCTTCATCAGAGCAAATCTTTCTGTCTGTTAGCAGAGGAAACATCAGGTTTTAGAACCTCTGTACAGTGGTCAATTTACATTATCAACTCTGTTGATCAAACCAAATTTTTGTACAACTCCCCCACCGACACAACAGCACAGTTTCTTTAGAAACTACCCCCTTTATACTTTGAGATAAACTGTCAGCTACTCTGGCTACCTTTTGCAAATCCCCAGCTACTTTTCAAATACCTCCACCCTATGGATGTTCAACAGTGTTTACCACAATGTGATGTCATTAGGTTTTAAGGCTTGACCAGCACTGACAGAAACAATGCTGGGCCAGAATGGAAGCAAGTCTACCATCAAAGATGCATTAATTCATTTTCATACTCTAAACAGCCAGTAAATTCAAGGCAGTTGTCAGTCATACCATACCAACTGATTTTACAAACAAAGCTCACTTCCATCCTGTGGAGGCAGGATGGCTGAGTGGTTTAGGGCGCTGGATTTTAATGCAGTGACTCCTCGCTCATCCTTGTCAATGGCCAACTGGTCTGCCTCCTGCCAGTTGGGGTTCTTATCATGTTATGTTTATTTGAATTATTTGTTTCTTGGGATTTAAGTGGAGTACCCATAAACTAGCTTGGATAGCTAAGTGCACCTCCCCTATAAACATAGTTTTTTTTTTTTCAATGGAAGTCAAGTCAGTAGTTCTTAGAGATCAGATGTTCCCTCAAAGTCACTGCATGGATAGTCAGGGGTTTCATTAGAAGCCGGCAACCGGCAAAAATCGCCGCCTAGTTTGTCAGAATTTACCTCTCACCGCCGCCTACTTCGTCTAGATTTCACTAAAATGATTGGAAAAAATGAATCAGGTCGCCGTTTACTATAGCAAGCTCAGACGGCTATTTCAAAACTTATTGAAACCCCTGGATAGTAAAACAAAACTAAAATTGAACCTTACCTGACGCCAATAACATTTAACTTCAAGTCGTGGGCAACCTTAAGAAGGTGGCGGCATTGCTTCAGAGGTGCACCATATTTGATTCCAAGCTGACAGAGTGACTTGGAATCATCAGTGCGTATGCGCAGAAGCAACCTGTTGGCACATGACAGAAGAATGTTAACATTTTATTACTAAGGATGACACTCAACTGGGAAAGAGATAACACAGGAACAGCTTAATTAACCTGGCAGTCGGGTACAGCTCCTTAATCTTGTGTAGTTCCATCTCATTGTCAAAAGTCATCAGAGAAATTCCATGTTCTGCTGAGAACCTATTTAATAAAACAAAAAATCTCCAGTTTGCAGTTGCTTGTGCAAATATACATGAAGATAACAAATCAGCAGATGCTGAAAGTATCAGAGATTTATAAATTTAACTTGCTTCTAAGCTTGCACACTAACCTGAGATGTGATGCTTGCTTGCAAGGATTGGCATAAACAATTTTTGATGGTGGTACACCCAAACCCAACATTGTCTGCATTTCAGTCTGCAAAAGAAATTTGATGGTACTTAAAAAAAGACAAGGGCAAAGGACATGTTGCAATCATGTAAACCACTGTTGTAGTTAACAATAGGCTTTTATATCAGGGTAACAAATTGGCCCTTAGCAGTTAGCGGTCACATGGTACAAAAAACACCTTGCCAGGGGGCAAAGTAGCACCTCTGGCATCCAAACCAAAGCAACTTAAATTCTATTTGTTTTGAACATCCCACTGCATAATTCACTCTCCAGCAAGGTATTTTTTGTACTATATGCCCGCTAACTGCAAAGAACCTACTTGCCAGTCTTTAATTCTACAATATTGTTTTGGAGCCAGAATAATTAAAAGCAGTAAAAATAAAAAAAAATTCAGACAAAATTGCTAGCCCCTTTGGGTGGTGACATTATTGGCCTTCATTATGGCTTTCATTATGGCTAACTGTTTGAAATATCTTTCTCAGAGTGAGCAACCCAGGAAAACAATTAAATTCAAGCAACACTGGACAGGATTTCTGCACAGTCCCATAAATTAATTATACCGGTACATGCAATTTGTAACTCAAACTCTACTCATTTTTGGAACAGGTTAATATGACATTGATGAATGTATGAAAGGGCCATGTGGAAATCTTTCCCTTTATTGTACCTTGCTTGCACAATCAAATCCAATGCCTAATCCTGTCAACATCTTCAAGATAACTGGATCATTATTACACTTCATTGCTGAAAAAAAAAACATGAACCTTGTTAAAAAGTCATTTTATGAACAGCAATTTCTTGTGTATTTCTTGGGAAATGTTTAGCATGTTAGCATCACGATGGCACTTGCTATCTGCACCATCTGCCACAAGGAACATGCTCATAAAAAATAACTATTCTCATGCTGACCACAAACATTTTTATATCACCACTTACCATAAAACGGCTCTACTCGAGGTAGCAAAGTAACCCACTTTTTGTGCTTCAGAAGAACATCAGCTACATCCACAATGTAGAAGGCGTCATCTGTTTCCTGAAACAAAAAATGAACGGAGAATATATCACTGATGATGCCGGTCTTCCACTTTTTAAATGGTTCACATGGGAAGTCAAAATACTATAGAAGACAGAGGAGAGACACCAAAAGTAACTCCTTGTAACTCATCATGTAAGAGATAAATAGACCAGACAAAGCTGATGAAAAGTATTTTTCACATTTTTCTCTGTAGAAATTATAAGTTACATTTGCCAATGCAAGCATATATTGTCACACTAACAATGACATTGATGATTAAAAAGATTCAATCAACTGTAAGATGACACTGTCCGGATTGGTGTCAACTGTCCGGCTTATAAAGAGCCGAGATAACATGACACCAGTAATTCTGCGATAATGAAGTTGAACCAATGGACAATGAATGCATGCCTTTTACAAGTCTGTCTAAAGTCCTTTACATTAGCAAATCCAACAAAGTGAAACAAATGTAGAAGTAAAGCTGTATTGTTCATCACAATCATGTTACTGTTTCTGAAAAGCAGCAGTACATCAGAGCTTAAAAGCCAGTCAATGGACAATCAATTCATTGAATCGAGAAACTACAGAGTCTAAGTTGCACCTGAATTCGATAGCAGAGTTGCTTAGTTACTTCCTATAAAAAAGCAAAGCGAATACCAGGAAGGATTAAAATCATCTGTAATTTCGTCAGAATAACATGCTTTAGTATACACCACACAAGTGAAAAGTGCTTTTCATACGTTCTGATTGGTTAACTTGCAGGTAATTATTCACCAAAATAATAAAAAAAATGTCATTGGTGTCTGTTGCTGTTTTCAAAGTGTTGTCTCAAAGATAGTTTAGTTACAGTAAAATGACTGAAAAACAACAAGGACCAATCCAATACTTGTGGTCCGTCTTACAGAGGTGTCCTTTTTAAAGAGATGTCCAGGCGACTGTTAAGATGGCATAAACAATAACTACAACTACATACACATACATACATACATACATATACTTTGTTGAGCATCCCTAAAAAGGGCTTTTCAGCATCAATGTTACTATAATTAAATTAAATTAATTAGAAGGATAAATAAATTAGTAAATAAGTAATAATAATGAGTAAATTAAAGTAGCATTGCACAAGTTTAAAGATCTAAAACTAATTCATATAGCAAATCATTTGATTGATTAAATGTCTCTTAAAAATTTTTACATTCATTATTTCCTTCAAGTCTTTACTTAAGTTATTCCAAATTTTTACACCACAGTAACAAAAAGCGTGTTGACCGGCATTGATTCTACAAAATGGAATATTGAGGTTATCTCTAGATCTTGTCTGTCTACCATGGACAACAGCTCGAGTTGAAAATTTGTCTGACAAGTAGCTAGGTGACAGACCTTTGAGACATTTATGCATCACAACTGCAACAGCTAGACAAGACAGCATGAACTAACCTCTCTTCCAGCAGCACTAAGTGCCTGTTCAATTATATCCCCACAAGACAAGTCATCGCTCACAACATCCAAAGTGATGCCCTCACCCAGAACACACCTCATTTTGAAATGAAATTGGAAGGCTGAAAAAGAAGACATCAAATTAACAAGAACTACAAATCAGGCAGTCTTCAGAGGTTTGTCATCTAGCAATGAAGAGGAGACCAGTGAAGTATGCAAATAACTACCTCACGTTTATGAACATTGTGTGGTTCTATAACATATCCAAACCCCCCTCCCCCAGAGGGTTTTATTGGTTTGCACCCCCTTCCCCATACTCCTCCAGAATTTCCAAATTTGTTCTATACTTTTCTTCTCACACTTCTGCTTTTGAACCCCCCCTCCCCCTCCCACTTGGAATTCAGGGGAGGTATGGATATTTTGTAGAATCAAGTCAACTGAAGGTGTGCACATGATCACTTGGGACAAAGTATAGTGACAAAATCCACTGTCAGACTGCTGAATTCAACTTCTAAAGCTGTGTTCACATTAGGCCTGGACTATGATTGAATTATAATCCAATTAATTTTGGGTGAGTTCACATCAACTTTTTACAGTATCTGATTATAATTGGATTATAATTATTTTAAACAACCCCAAGGGGGTTTTTTCAAGTAATTACAGTGCCTAATTGAACAGAATAACGGACACATGGTGGCATGAGGAGATGAAACATCTAATTGCTTTATGGAACAAAGAGATGGATTTGCCATTCTTCTATTCTCGGAAACTATCCATGGTGATGATAATTGTGGCAGCCACATGAGAGGGTCCCCTATACCACTTTGCAAAATGCATTCACGTAAAAATATTGAGACTGTTCACGCATCACGGATAATCCCTAAAATTCGTTCACGTTCACGCAAAAATCAAATGAGGGTAATCACGAATAAATAAAAAAACCTAAATCACGTTTCACGAAAAAAGTATAGGGGACCCTCACATGACAGGGCGCCATCAGATAGGTAACCGCGCGCATGCATTAACGAAATTAGCATGAATTTCAAAAACATGTGCTTCAAGGCAGAAGAACAAATCTTCCCTCACGAAAATAATTTAGTGAATAAAACAAAGATACAGCGTGCAGCTTTACTGTACATATATCGTTATGAAGTTTGATTAAGTGGACAATTTGAATCTTTCGACAACTGTATACAAAAGCACAGTACAAGTTCAGCTACAATGGGGAACATATCGATCGATAATCCAAGCTGGTACCATAGAACGCTTAAAAATGGTTTCTAACACTGTTCCGTTCTATCTTGGATTCAATTTTAATGCAAGTAACTTAAAAATAGAGTAAGTCCTTTCTAAACCAACTGAGACATTTCCCTTCAACTGTACTTGCCAAGAAGCAAACTAATTATTAATAAGCTTACTTACATGACTTTAATCACCAAAATACGCCCTTAGCAAACGCTAGCTTGGGTCAGAATCCACGTTAAAGGTAAACTCGAACTTTTCCTTCTTCAGGAAATCGGCTTCTGGGCAGTTGGAGTAAATCTTCGCGGTGTGGCCGCCCTAGAAAATGTTTACAGATACGAATTCAACCGCCATTAAATATTATTTTCATTCAACGTGTCCTTACTATGTCTGGTATTATTTCTACTTGAAACTCAGGGAATTTTTATCGAAAACAGCCTACCTTCACAGCCGGATCGCAGCAGACAATTCTTCCCTCTTTTAAACGCGGAATGATGGCTGTTTTAGCGTACGCTTTACCCAAAAAATTTAACAAACGACAGACGAACGCTCTCGCTCAAATACGAACACGCTGATGCATCAAGAAACTACATTGACCGAGCCTTGCGAAACCTTGCGACACATCCTCATTCTCATTGGCTCGTCAGGATGTGTCGCTGTCATAGCGTAAGCGCTGGAAGAAAGAAAAGAGAAAAAAAGGAAAGAAAAAAAAAAGAAAATATGGGAGAAAGTTTTTGCCTCTAGCTGGGAAATGCACAAAAAGGCCGACTCACAAGGATGGATAGATTGGATGTAATACATTGAACAAAAATTTGATGTTTTACAGATAATTCGGCTTAGTCCTAATTGACACATATTCATACTTTTTTTTTTTACCAGGAGGCCATAAATATTTATATATACTGATTTTTAAATTTCGCAGACTTTACAAAGGATCCCTAAGAAATTCATAGTTTTTTCCCCCAAATTCAGAAGCATGTTAATTATTCTCACCAAATGCATTTTTTCATGTAATACATTTCTACTTGTAAGGTCTTGTTCTATGTTTTCCTTTCTGAAAATTTTTACTTGGCAGATGAAATCTGAATATACCAAGTTGTCCTGAAACTTCTGGATTCTTTTTGACACTTTTCGAGTCTCTTGCTAGTCCATGGCACACATGAGTGGGAGTTGTATATACTACTGAACTTGTTGTAACTGGTCAAATGACTGCCATACTATTAGTAAACATCTTAACCATGTTTTGCTTGCCATTCATGTTTAATTTATTAAATTATTGATAACACCTGTCATGAGTTTCTGACCTTGGTTCTGTCGTATTAGTGTGTAGCATGCGGGGAGCAGGGTTGGCGCAGTGGTGAGAGCGCTTGCATTGCCTTCCACTAATGCGTACCGGCTTCGATTCTCGTACTCGGCGTCATAAGTGGGCTGAGTTTGTTGGTTCTCTACCCTACTCTGCTCCGAGAGGTTTTTCTCTGGATACTCCGGTTTTCTCCTCTCTCCAAAAACCAACATTTGACTTTTCTTTGAGAATTGTAAAGATTTCGAATTGTAAAACTTATTTTTGTAAGGCGCATTTGATTAGGGCTTGCCACAAGTTGCTCGGCAACGTTTTGGCAACTTTTCGTATTTCGAGCAATTTTTTTTGTTTCGAGCAACTTTTTGCATTCTGAGCAATTTCTAGTTTTCTAGATATCAAATCAGCTTTGCAGTAGACAATTTTCGGGCAACTTTGGGAAATCTCGAGCAACTTGTGGCAAGCCCTACATTTGATCATATTCACATGCTAACTTGCGCCGAATAAGTAATAATAATAATAATAATAATAATAATAATAATAAGAAGAAGAAGAAGAAGAAGAATTAAGAAAAAGAATTTATTACTTTCGTGAAGGGACTTGTGAGGGAACGCACGATCTGAGTCATATGATTCTGAAGCGCGATGAGTTAATATATGAACTATTTACAGCTAATTAAAATCGTGTAATAGAAAGGGTTCAAATTTCTTTTTACAATTTATAGTCATTCTCCATTTCTTCAGTGGATAATATACCTGTCCACAGTTACTCAGCAACTCAAATGGATCTGCTCGGTTCGATTTCGGAACAGGGAGATGTCGTTCAAGTCACGTTGCTCATTTATAAGCGTATAATTTAGCGCACATTGGCGGCAGTGCATTCTTACACTGTAGACCGTGACCAACATAGCCTACTGTCCGATTGAGCACGAAATTCGCCAGGCTGCTCCTTAGCTTCTTCTCATGGTTCGTCATCTTCTTTTCTAATTTCAAACTTAACAGTCGGTCGGTGATCGAATGCTGAATAGGCCACTGCTTGCGGCCTCATACTGGATTGCAGCTAGAGACCGAAGCGAGGAGGAAAAAGACTGGGGAAAGGTGCTTTCAAGATTCCTTTCTCCTATAACTTCATTTAGCAGCTTGATTACTGAGAAAAGCCAAGCAAACAGTATAATGAATCAGGGCACAATTACAGGGCATCACAGATGGGCTTGATGGAATCTCCTAGCAAACCTGTCCCTCGCCAAGTGGAGGGGCAGGATGCGATTAATCATCCGCCCGAACTTTTGGAAGCCTGAACGAGCTAGAGATCAATTAACCTCGAATTTCGCAACATATTTTTCTTGGAAAATTGTGAACAATATAATATGTATCCGACATGAAGCTTTGTATTTGTTAGCACTATCAATCTCGGGAAGGAGGGAATACAGTCGATGGAAAACAAAAGGCTACAGAAAATTCAGTTTTTTCCTGTGAAGTGACTCCAATAAAACCCCAGTCGTTCTTTCTTTCTTTACTTTTAAAAGTATAAACAATGATTGATTTACGAGTGACATGAGATCTTTAGTTTACTTGTAATCACATGAAAATTAGCGTTAATATCAGCTTTCAGGGGCGTAGCCAGTGGAGGGTTCCAGAGGTTCCGGAACCCCCCTCTCGCGCCGAGGAACCCCCCACTCCTATTTAGTGATTTTATCGTAGTGATTTTATCCCAGCAAGAGTGTAATGGACTCTCGATTCCTGAAATTCTTCGTTTTGTTCTATGCTTACAATAAGTACAGTGAACGTCATCGTGGTATCCATTTGTACGTATGTAATGTAAGGAATTTAGACCAACCGTTTTCGTTGGAACCAATTTGGACCCCCCCCCCCCTCCAAGGAAATTCATGCCACGCCCCTGCTTTCGAGCAACCAGGCGGGGACAGTAGTTTCCCTCATTATTCTGCAAAGAATTTCAACTCTGTGTCCATCACGTTGGTATCGATTGTTTTTTACAATATTGTCAGTATTGAAGGATGATGTTTACAAACGCTCTTTTCATAACATTGGGTATTGGACAATTGGCTCTGCTGTATTAGGTTTAAAGAAGTATGCTCGACTTCTGCTCGATATGAACACTTGATTGACATTCCGTGGGCCGGAAGGGAAATCGTATCGAAACGACGTATTGCCTTGTACGTGACAAACGTCCCAAAAAAAAAACGTCTTACAAATATCAACGTATAAGGGTCAACGTTGCGTTGGTAATTTTTGGCTTAGAATGGAGACCTGTGTCTGATCGGTCTATAACTCATGTCTTAAGGCCCTGAGGACACATTGTTACGGACACATTGTTGCTCATGATTGTTTCCATGCTGCGCAAACTGGGAAACATTTGTTTCGGACACATCATGTTTCTGAACAAAATCAGGAACATTTTTTTGTGTCCTGGACACAAAATTTGTGTCCGCAACAAATGTTGCGCGAGCGGGCAAACGGGGAAACATTTGTGTCAGCAACAATGAGTTTTTTCGTATTGTTATGCATCGTTGAAGGCCCGGTTGAAGGTCCAGTGCTGTCAGTATAAGTCGAAAACTTCGGCATCAGCAGTGGGGATGGTTCAAATCGGTCTGGGTTTTGAGGCTCAGAATCCCACCCACTGCGAGGGTTAAATGAGGATGGAGTGAAATCGATTCCAGATAGCACTGCCTTAGTTCCAATCTTCACGCTCATTTCAGATTATTTTAGCCTCAAGATTTCTCTCTTCGCACACAACACACACTTCCCTTGCTTTCTTCACATTACTCTTCGTGTTTGGCACTAAAACGTTTTATTCAAAGGATATTACCACTGAATTAAAGTACCAGCATTGCTCCATAAAATCTGTTTGAACATCAATTTTGAGACGTACGTCCTTTATCCCCATTGGGACGATGCGAGAGCGGGGGAGTTCACAGCATTAAGCCGTTGTGAAAGTTATAAAGCCATTGAATTCAGGTCACTGGAAATTATTTTGTGAGAATTTTAAGCTAACTACAGTGGTTTGGAGAAACAATGTAGGTAACGCCTTTGAGAAACTTTTGGGGTACACATAGACGAATTGCGATGTCAACTGCCTCTGTACTGTTTGTTAACAAAAGGGAAAACTTTTGCAGATGAACTCTTTTACTCTCAGATTTAGCCTTTTTATCGGTTTCTGTGGATAGTACAAGAAAGTTACGGACTTACGCAAATAGACATCGTAAGTATTTTTGGAACTTCTTTGAAGACGTTAAAAACACCTAAAAGCTCCAGTAATGCCCAGCAATTGATTAAATCCATGTGGAAAAAGAAAATAATTCGTGTCAAAACAGATTCTCCCACAACTTGAAGAGGCATAAGAAGAACAGCGAGGGAGGGAGGGACCGGTGTTTCGCAACAAAAGTAATTTTACTGCTGTTCATCACCACATAAGCACAGTGTACTCTTAGGAAAGCATAAAACAAGAAGTGGCAAAGTAGGAAGCGTCCAAATACAGTATCAATGAATTTATTTCGCTGAAGCAGTTTGAAAATAATTTACACGTACGAAAGATCGTTAAATATTCAACATGTTAATGCAAACGAAGTGCTTTGCCATTGCTGTGATTCTCAGCATTTACATATGATTAAGGTGATCCTGTTAATTTTTAAAACGTTTTTGAAATGCCAGCTTAAACTGTAACACAAAATAAATCTTACAAAACAACTTTGTTACACCTCTTAAGACACATTTGAGAACCTGTGTGTATACTCTACAGGGAAATGTGAAGTATCTAGCTTCAACATAAAATTTTTTACTCTTGTGTTCTATAACTTTTACACTATGCATAACCTTAAACTGCAACCTTATTCCTTATTTTCTCTCTTACTTTCAATATTTATATTTATTGATCAAATCAGTGCAGTCATCACAAGTCATCTGAAATCAAAGTCTTAATGTGCAGATGAGCGGTAGCTGCACAAGGTAATTATGTACAACAAATAAATTAATGGAATAAACTATGATTTTAAAACATGGACTGATAACAAAAATGTTCTTAGATAAGGCAGGGTTGGGCCACAATATATTACAAGATTTTTGCACGCCTAAATCGAAATGTCAAAAACAAAAAAACAAAAAACTAGTCTGTCTATGAACAAAGAACATAATAATTGTAATGGTAATCTGAAGATAACTGAGTTCACCTAATATGTTAGATAATCAGCTGAATAATGGCCAGAAATGCTAGCATCTTCGTGGTAAGAACTTCGCAAAAAATGACCTTAAGTACAACAGCAAGACCTCTGTGACTTAGGTAAACCTATAATTATCTATACATGGCAGATTGAGCATAGTATAATATAGCCACAGTTATAACGTTCGAACCAGCGCACTGGCTCTTTTCCTTTTATGTAAGATCTTCATTGACAGGTTTTGGTCCGAACTGGCCAGCTACAGACATTCTTTGGTCTGAAGCTTTGCTCTTCCGATTTCACAGCATTGCTCTCTTTGCGCTCCAATACTATGAATTCACTGGCATGGCACTTGAAGGAATTGTCACTCCGGCTGATGCTGGTAGCACCATACTTGGTATATTTAATGATGCTGGCTGCATACTGGTAGCAACCTGGTTGAGTTTGTTCATTTCCAGCTGCCAGCCTGGAACCTTTTTTGCTGTCATATGTCTTCTTGCATGCTTTGTCAAGTGATCTGATCTCATGAAACGCCGCCCACAAAGAGGGCAGGCAAACCGTTTCTCTCCAGTGTGAGTTCTTCTGTGCCTTGCCAGCTCATCAGACCTTGCAAAGCGTCTGTCACAGTTTTCCCAAGTGCACGGAAAAGGCTTCTCTCCTACGAGGAACAAAATAAAGAGCAACATTTAATGATTTACAAAAAAATGCCAAATGCCAACATTCTCCTAAAGTTACATAACCTTAGTTAATATGTGGACCCCAAAAGGAAATCATTCAAGGTGTGACAATTTAAATGAAAGCCACGGAGTGGAATTTTTTCTTAACGTTTTTCAGTCACGAACCACATCAAAAATATCATGCAACTTTGAAAAACGTACTTTGAACACTCTTGGAGGTAAAGTAGTTTTGGAAAGGATAAAGATTGGGTTACAAAATATGCAAACAATGACAAAAAGAATTTCAACAACGAATCCGGTTACTGTTACAGGTGTCGACTAGAGGCACAATCCACTTGACCAAAATATTTTAAAATCAAGCGACTCTGGTTTTAAAAGGGCTTGGGTTTATTTTTTGAAGTGATTCCATCGCTTCTAACAACCAGAAACGAAAACATTTTTGATGACCGCGCAACTTTCGCGTATCACAACACTGCATCACGCACTGTTCCGAGTTTTACACGTGATAAGTGGGTGTAGTGCAGGCGTAGAGGCGGGCTTGTCACGAACGTCAAAGAAAAGAAAAATTCCCCGCGATATCAGGAAGGCTTACTCATAAGGACTTTCAGAAAATAAAAGATACCAAATATCAGGAGTGATTTACTTATTCTCGAATCGCAACGATGACTTTTTTAACGTGCTATTGCGTAAGCTAACGCACCTGTATGAGTTCTCATATGAGCCTTTAAGTGGGAACTTTTGAAGTAAGTTTTGCCACAGTTTTCAAAGGAACAAACGTGATTTCTTCTTCGGTTTGTCTGGCTTTTTCCATTGTCGTTTGATTCCTGTTGATTCTGGGCTTGTAGCTGTGGGATAAAGCCTGCCTGGGTGACGACAAAATTCCGTTGTAACTGTGAAATGTTAGCCACTGTTGTAGGTGCAGAGCCATTAGTAGCCACGGGGCAAAGTACAACCACAGCACCGGCTGGTAGATTACCTCCACTGTTCGCCAAAAGAACTTGATTTACATTCACTCCGCCGGGAAAAACTTTCAAAGGCAAACCAGCAACAGTTGCTGTTGGGGTAGTCGTGGTCGAAATCGCTCCTAAAGATCCTGCGATTGACGTACAAAGTCCGCTAGTGCCCTCTCCACGCGGTGGTGACAAAACTGCCGTTGATGTTATAGCACGGAAGCCACTGCTTTCAGGCTGTAGAAATAAAAAAACTGTGTTAGTATACACCTCAATGTAAGATCAATAACAAAGCCAGTAGTCTGATACAATAGTTCGCTAATTTTGTCAAAACGAAAGTTCTCACCTTTTCTGGTTCGTCCTCGACGGAAGTGGTACTGCTCAAAGACGCGCTCGACGAATTTCTGCTAATAGATGAAACACCAGAATCCGGACTGGGACTTCTTTCATGGCGAGGTGGCGACCACTGACTCATCGCCAGAAGAGACTGAACAGCATCCAAGTCCACGTTTTCTTTCGTTTCATCATGACAACTCTCGCAGTCCGATGCTACATTTGGATCCTCCTGATATAAACAAAGAAAGCGTAAGAAATTTAATAACTTGGATTGCTCATCCGTTTAAAGATTTTCCTCCGATTTCACTTACATCCATATCTTTGCACGCTGACGAAGGCGTTGTAGGTGGAGACAGAGGAAGAGAGTACATTACTCACTATATATTCGCACAAAAACTATGAGTATAACTAGAAACGTACGAGATTTTTGTTATCGTTGTGTTGGTTGAACTTAGGTCAGCACTGATGATCATGCAGTACAGAGGGCGTACACGGGGGTTGGACCAATCATACAACACTTCCGGTAAAATCAGCCAATCACAGTATCAGTTACATGTGAACGGCGCGTGAATTAAACTGTTCTCACGTGTAGTCAGAAGCAGAAAACGAACTTTGTCCCTCGAACACGAACAGCGTTTGTTTACTCTCGGCCAAGGCCAAAATAAAAGACACGTGATGCACAATCAGGTGCAGTCCTTTTTCGTGACCAAAACAAAGGGATGCACAATTCTCTTTTGATCGAAGTCACGCACTAAATGTATGCCTGAATCGTTGGGTTTAATTTAATACGGTGGAAAGAGCGAGAACGGGCGAAAACTCGATCGCTTACTTTATCAACCAACAAGTCGGGAAATTTGTTGCCCACACGAAAGGGCGTCAATTTTCGACCAAACCCTTTCCTTACATCAGTCGCTTTTACGGGATTTCGAGTCAACGTAAACCAAACACACTTCACATTAGAGGATTCACTAGAAACATCTGCTATGAAAATGAACGCACGGCCATTCCAAATACATTATAACGAAACGAGCAAATTTCATGTACAACGGTGGTTTCGCTTGGTCACGTTTTTCGCTTCATGTGTTTTCCCTAGAGACCCAGATTTTTTTAGTCTGACCGCGAATGTTTTGCCATTGGTAAAGTAAATTCCCTTACCGATTCAAGACAATCTTTTATGGTTTGCATTTGTTTTCTCAAAATTTCACCAGTTAAATCTGGACAGTGGTCCTCTTAAAATTGCTTCAAACTACTTTCTTATGAGAATTAAACTATTCATCGCGGTCAGCCCACTTCCGTCGAGAGGTAATTTTCTCAATTCTCCTCTCTGGCCTTTCTCCATGACTTCAACTTGAAAGGAAAAATCATCACATTGTCGTGCGATTCGTCAGGAGCGGATAAATGTGAATGAAAAAAAAAATCAAGTGGGTCACGTTGACTGATTTAAAGAATGGATTTTTTCTGTTTAGACCCACTAACATTAGAACTGAAAAGTGCGCAACAAGTTCACTAAGTTTGCCTTCAACCCAATCTTCTTCCCCACAAACTCGCAAAAAAAAACTCCGTTGTTGTCAAAAAAAAGCCTTCAGCCCTTCCGTTTATGGCTTTACGTGCTAGTTATGCTGTTTTAAGCTTTCCGAAACAACTAAACAAAACTTTCAAATTGTTCTATTTGCGTCAAGCTTTGCATGCAATCTTTTGTTCAACTCTTTCGTATTAATTATGCTTGTCAGAACCCACATGAAGACTACCATTCGTAAGAAAACAAAATCGAGGATTTTCAAACTAGAAAGTGACATTTACTAAGTTTAGCTTTCGGTTTCAATACTGTGCCCTGAGGGGTTTTGCTTGAGGAAGAAAGCACAAGTGATTCCCCGTCGTGTAGCGTCAGTCGCTGAATATTAATTTTGTCTTTGCCAGAGCTAGCAGTTCTGTGAGCCTTGTCACTTGTTGTCTCGAAAGCGCAGACCTCGAACGAGACACAACCTTGTCACTGCAGTCAACATTGAAAGTCCTCTGCCCCATTCAGCTAATCTTTCGGACGGAGATCTCGTTGGTGGACGAGAGTCCAAACGCTCGCTGACGATAACGGCGTTCTCCTTTGAAAAACATTTTCGCGTTTTTAAATTCGCAAATATTCTAAGACGAGTCTTCTTAGCTTAGTCTTGTGCACGTTTTGAGGAAGATTTTCGGCACCCAGGACTTCGTTTATAACAGTCTTCAGTTCAATTATAAAATTTCTAGTTAACGACAGCAATTCTTCGAAAACATCGAGGCAGGTAGCAAACCTACTGAGCTGAGGTGAATAAATTTGCTGAACTAAGGTGGGAGAGAATTGAACCCACTAAATTAAAGATTGACTTATGGAAAAGACTGCATGTTTACCTGTTTGGTGTTGCAAATTCTTTTGTATGATATAAATTTGGATAAATTTGGATAAACTTGTGGCCCTGAGATATAGCTACTCCCTTTCCATGAGCGATTTATGCTCTGTTGTATCGCCAGTCAATAGCTGATATTTACAGTACAAAGTACAACTTACCTCAATATTAGCATATCGCCACCGGGTAGAGGTGTCATACAGCTGACTTGCATTGGAAACTGTTCTTGTTTGACCCGAGTTTCTCTGGTTTCTTCTCATGTTGATCACTTTGGCAAACACCGAGTCGACGGGGCTCTGCAATCTAAGCGAACAATGCACAAATGTAGAGACAGGAAAAGGCTTGCTTCGCTCAATGTCTTTGTTTCCGTTTGGCTGTCCGGTTCAAGAGAGTCAGGATCTATAGTGGGCGTTTCCTTGGTAATTCAGGGGTGTGTGCAGACGTGGCAAAGGTCGTGATTATTCGCTCGCCTGCTTACAGGAATTGCGGTGAAATACAAACAACCATTCTGATCGTTCTTTCACCTTCTTATCTGTAAGTAACTCGGTTTCGCTTTGTGTGCCAATGCAACTTCTTTTCCGTCCTTGGTGCAAACTAACGACCCTGAAACGAAAAAGAATAGACATTACGTAACTAGTTTGAAAACAGCTCACACACTGTGAAAATTCATTCAATTATGTACTAAAATTCGGATGAGTAAATTCCAAAAATTTGCAGCTGATTCGAGTTTGCAGTTATCAATCAGCCGACCTTAATTCTCCGTACGTGGTCTCTCTTTATGCGGTGGTGATTAGTACAAAAAGTAGTCAAACTTGCGTCCTATTGTTGTTCAAGTCGATCGCTTCAAACAACAAGCTTAGTGAGTCGCGGAAGTTGGAATTTCGAACCATTCAATTTCTTGTAGGCGTCTAATTTTGCCAAGAATTTCGTTTCACATGCACAGCATGTGGGGGAGTCACTAACACTGCACTTTGGTGGCAAACGCTGTCACTGATTCAGTGGATTTGGTTTTTGGGGTGTTCTTATTTAAACTTTTACTTATCTATAGTCCACCCAAGTTGTTTAGGTTTCGAACAACGCTTCAAGATGAGTTTTAATACAAATCATATTCATAATTTTAAGATGGTTGATGCAACGATTGCGTAATGTTCTGGACTGCCTTAATTCGGACACGTGAACTGAGGACCTTTGAACAGGGCGCTATCACCTGATCAGTTTTTCTACTGGTTATTTTTATCAACGTTTCTGCTCTCACTAGCAGATATTCTAAGCGCCTTTATGGGGGTAGTGTATATATCACTGAGGGGCCTGAAAGACTTTTAAACTTATACTAGACCGTATATCCATGAAATTGACTCTTTTATTTTGTATTCTATTAAGCAGCCATTAGAATACCAATTACAGTACAAGGCATTTTGCTTAACTATTCGACTGTCATTTTAATTTGCAGAGCTGCGTAGTTTTAGATTGTATTTTGAACCAAAAGTGAACCATCTAGTGTTCTTGCGTCTTTTCCCTCTGATTCTAGTCGATCAGATCATTCAGTGATTCCAAGGCTGTATTACATATAAAATTTGTTCTGAATTATTCATTGTCGTGGAAAACTTGACTCCAGTATATGGCCTTGAACCCCAGCTAAGCTGTGGTTTAGTGAGCAACTGACAGATCAAATTGATCTCTCCTTACTGTTACGATTCGATACGCTGTGCTGTTATCAACTTTTAAATTCTTCTTTTAATAACGGCCTTAAATTCAGTTTAATCAGTATTCGAACGCCTGAAACTTTTGTTCGGACGAACTGAGCCGTGTAAGTGGTATAAACACTTGGAAGTTTAGGGCATTTTGTTAATTTATCCGGGTTTCGTTCTGACATGTTGCAAATTAAAGATTATACAGGAAGCACAGCCACCAAGGGGTCATGCACAATAACAATTTACTCGTAATTAGGGGTTGTGTTATGAAGTATTAGAATTGGGAAGATACCCGAAATAGGAAAACAAGTCATAAACACTAAATATATCAGACGAAGAAACCTCCACAGATATTTTGGCCTTTCCTTTGCCACAGTTTTCTTGTTTTTGTTTTTGTTTGTTTTTTGTTATTGATGGACCTGACTTTTCTAATGGCCAGTTCTTTGTTGCTTTCAGCTCCCTTCCCCTCGCCCCACTCCCTTCTCCCCTCTTACCTTCCCTCCCCTCCCTCCTACTCCCCACTCATTCTTCCAGCTCCCTTCTTGCTTTCACAGTCTCTGACATTCCTTAACTTATCGACTATCGCTCTTTTGATTTTTAGTTGGCACTCATTTCAGTTCGTTCACCGAATGCTTCGCCCATTCTCAAAGCCACTTGTTCAATAATTTATTCGTTTATTTTACCCATAATGTTTCCAGACCGAAAATGTTTATGTAAACTGACCATGACTCATGGAAAAGGAAGGAAGTGAAAAAGGAAAAATAATGGCGAATAAGCCTCAATTTTGCCGGTGTTTCAAAATAGAAACAGCCAACAACATTGGCCCAAGCAGGATTTGAATTAAAGGGGCTTTCAGAGGGATTCGATCGATAGCGTCTTGTATTTGGTAGGACTGGGGGGGGGGGGGGGGGGGAGGGAGGTATAGTTTTTATGAAGCCGATACTTTTTACTCTTTAATTAATGCGCGGAGAGAGACAGAAACTAACTTCCTATGTAATAGGCTAAAAGTTCACAAATTCAGACCAAAGGCAGCCTTTGATATAGGAATAAAGTGAAGTTTGATTCGGACTATTTCCGTTCTTTAAAATAACCCGTAACTTACTTGTTGGGTGGTCTAGAAGCGGGCGAACAAAAATCATATAAGACAAGCACAGTAATCCTGAATCATGTCGATACCAGGTGAAAAGTAAAAACATATTGGGATCGGTCTAAAGGTCGGTATACAACGAAATCGAGTAATATTGGACCCGTATTGGAAACTTGGACTATTGGCCTGTTAGGAATAGCTTTTGCTTTGGATTGCATTTTGTTCCAAACGTGGACCGACAAGTTTCACTTCTTCCATTTCGAGTTTTCCTTATCCGGTCACAAGGGTTTCATGATGCTTCTATTAATAGAAGAAGCCTGGGGCTATGTTGGCAGGTAACGCTTGTACAGTTTGTATAATCTTGAAGATCGAGAATTCATATCACGTGCATTATACCTGTTTTTCGGGGCACCTTTTCTTACAGTGGAATGATCCCCATTCAACCTGAACAAGGCACTGGTGTTAAGTGATTGAGGTGTTTGAGGTGGAGCAAGCAAAATCGGCCTATGCTTCAGCGAGGCGTTGTTGAACAATTGTTCCTCTTGTAGTATTAAATAAAACATAATCACGCATAATTAGGAGGTTAAACGACATTCTAATTTGTTTTCCTCGCTAAGATCAACCTCGCTGGTGAACGGTCAGAACGGTGATCCCGAAATGTGTCGGAGTATCGAAAATTCGTTGTTCAGGGAAAAAAAATCATTAACTCTTGCGTCTAAGCGCAGTGGTCCTTCTGTAACGCTTTATTTCCTTGTGCAATCAAGATCGCTTTATCATGGAATGAGCAAATCTTTTCGTTTTGTTCTTTTTAACTTGACCATTACTATTCCATACGTCAGCCATTGAACTCTAACGTAAGCACATTCTAAATTAATAAAAGCTTTCCGAAAAGTCGCATTTCTTCAACTTTCCCATCGCGGCTTTTTTACCTATGACAAAATTACAGTGCAATTTAGACTGTTTTTAAAATGATGACTGAAAACTTGAAATCGGAACAAATTGAACCTTTTCTTCTCTCTGAGCCAGGTTTTGTAACTGCAGCGGTTATGTAATGAAAGCTAATTAAAACCCGTGCAATACACAGCATGCGTCCGCGTGAAGAGTTAACTTTATCATCCTGTCGTTACGGGGCGGCGGCTAGACAAAGAAACGCCTGATGCTCAGGCCACGTGAACATGTTTGTCAACCCTTAAGGCTGGGGTGATGAAACAAAGAAATAGTCTACAGTCGAACCTCTTTAAGCGTCCGTAACTTTTATAGAGGTCACCACGATAACGTTGCTTTTAAGATTCTACTGACTGTTTTAAGCGTTCAATAAGTATCTAAACTGATTAAACACACTATTACTGGAGTGCAGGCATTGTACAGCGCATGGGGTGGGGATTTGACATTTATCAAAAATTGTCGTCAAATTCACAAACATTTCCCCACCCCAAGCTGCACATTAGTCCGTAAATTATTCCCCTGGCTGGATGCAAGAAAGACGCAAGGAAAACAGGTCCAAATAGAACTCTAATATTTTCACTTCGATAACGTTGCTACCGTCTCCAAGTTAACGAATTACATAACACTTAGCAAGGTTCAATTCGTGTTTTCTGCAAAGGCTACAAAAAGCATAACAATTCAATATGAAAGAAAGCTCTTCCCTATTAAAATGATAAATCAAACAGTCCCACCAGGGTTTTCGGTAACATTTTCAACTATTGGATTCATAGATCAAACAAGCGGACGTTAGACTTAAAAAAGTATTATTTCGTGTGAACCATCGGACGTTACTATCGGACTTAACATGTCAAACAACCGGACGTCACGTCCGGCGTCGGGCCTCAAACGAAACCCCTGAGTCCCACGTAAGGCGAAGACAGGTTCAAATCAGCCCAAAGACTCACCCAAGGGCCAACAATAACGATGAAACGCCACCCCATGCCCTGATCCTCCCCCCCCCCCCCCCCTGCTCTTTCCCCGCTGGATTTACACTGATAGGTGTATTATCGTCACTGATCACCGAAGTGTCCGTAATAAAGAGTTTAAGTTTGTAGAAATTTATCCTCTGGGGCGAACATATAGAATTATACTCGCGGTTTAATTTAAAACGTGAAAAAACTCAGTTTTCACAAATTGTCCTAGTCCGCCGATGCGCGACTCTGGTACTGAATTTGGAAAATTTTGAAAACACGCCGCGTGAAATTAGTCTCCTATTCTACTTGACCTCGTGCGATTACACATACGACGTGCTAACTTGTCATTTTTCTCTCTCTGTGTAGTTAAATTGGCGTTGATAAGCTATGGCAGCCGGGGAGTGAATGTTTAAAAAGTTACCTGATTGTCCCAGACTCATCACCAACAGGATTACACGATCAGAACGAGTTACTGCCGTTGTCTGATTTCCAGATTTAACTTTCCTCAACGCTCGCCCAATATCATTACTTTGTCATTCGCGCTTGTCCGACTCTAGGTTACATTGGTCGACTGTCGTTCGAGTTCGGTCTGGACTTCAGATAAATATGAGACCAAACTTTCGCAGCTTTCATTTTGCCACTCTCCACGAATTTGAACTCTTAAACTCTCGTCTGTAAGCTAAAAGTTTCAGGTACGTCATTGTGTCTCCAGAGGCCGCTATTGAATTCCTACCTTAGTAAGAATTTTTCTAAGACTAAGGGCGTACAGATCAGCCCGTCGGTAGAGGAATTGGGCAGGTGTATGATTATTTAAATAAAGTTGATTTTTCCCTTCAGATGACTCATGAATCCTCATGTGACGGTGCCTGTGCAGGAGATGGGCGAAGTATCCATTTCCTTTACAGAAGTAGAATTACAGATGATATAATAATCTGAGCGACAATGAACCGATCAACAAATGATTCCTTTTGTTAACGGAAAAAGAAAAACTGAAACAGATTGTTACAATTAATATTGTCTTTTTTTGCTCCTGAATATTATAGGCAATTAGTTCTTACCATGGCAGAGGGTGCAATTTATTGTTAGCAAATTTTGTTTGCAGATGAGGAAAAACGTCCACCTAAAAATTTGGGGTGGTCGGAAGCCTTCAATGGTAGTAATATGAAATCCTGTTTCAGCAAAGGGACCCCGAAAACCTGGACATCTAAAGCACTTTCGTATGACATGATCTGGTTTTGTTGCACACATGCGTATGCAATAAAGCAGTGGAAGCTTTCACTGTAGCTCGTTATTATGTTTCGGACAGATGTTCTTTTCTTCGTACTAAGCAGAGCATTATTAAAACTTATTGATACAGTCTCGTCAAATTTCATCTAGACTCGAATAAACTTATGTCATTTTGTTAATTACATCGCAAACTTTCCCGTTTAGTTTTCCGGTCCGTTTCTCTTTGTGGTTGGTTGTTAAAACAGCTTCATCTGCTGTCCATAAACTCCCAAAATTGGAGGAAGGGCAATTTAAGAGAAAATGATCTTAAAAGCTAAGATCTCTAATTTTCGAGGCAAGGTACAGCGTTGAGCAAGGTTCGAGGTATGTATTAACGTGTCTTCTTACAGCTAACGCTTTTGCAACATTTTTGACAATTGCCCTGCGCGTGCGAAAATTTGTTCACGACAGGGGTTCACTTGGCGTAGTTGGTTTGGTTATGTCGCCCCACTCACTTGGTCGTTTCGCCGGTTTACCAGTTTATTCTCGAGCTAGCTCAGCCATAATTACCTCAACTTTGTGATGCTTGTATTATTAGCTGCCTAAATGAGGGTTTTAGGAACCGAAAGAGTGAACGTAAAACTTGATCTGTTAGAACTGATTTAAGTGTTCTACTGAGGGCCACATGATCACCTTTCACTTTCACTTTACTGGATCCCCAGGTTTTGTATCTCGGTGACTCACTGAAGTATTAAAAAGAACGCAAAATCCCCAGTACAGAAAATATGCTAAAACAATTTTATCGTTTTACTTTCTTTATCTTAACGGTAATTAACGGGGATTTTGATACGTATTCAGAAATCCGTCTTCATGGATGCATTTTCATCATGCATTACAAAGACTCAGGCCCCTAGTCGATTTTAGATGATTATCAGACAACTTTCTTGAGCAATTTAGGACTCTAAATTCTCGTTTTTAAGAGTGGTTTCTGGGTTTTAAAACTTAAGACTTCCCTCGTGTTATTTTTGTAGCTTATCAGTATCGATGATGGGATAATGTCGTTTTAGAGAAACATAATTCAGGTGCCAGTAGCTGATAAACTGACTGAAGAGTACTCAGGCCGGTAAGATTAATGGTAACTGTTTCTGAAAACAAACAGATTCAACCATGATCTGTTACTGTCTGCCAAACAACACGATACTGATTTGAAGGAGTAGAATCAAGAGACAACTTGGCTTCAATTGGTAAAACTGAATCTGGCATACCACGAGTCTATCACGCATACAAGCAGCGTTGTTTTCACGGACTGTATTGAAATCAGTGTTTATGTTCTAATGTTACATTTCAGGGAAAACAATCTAGTTTTCTTTATGCTAGTAATAAAAATGCTTAATTTTAGCCGAGTCCCGCTTAAGCACGGTGACCCGATCTATGTCAAGTTTCATTTGTCGATAATTCGACGAAGGGTATATCTTGTTTATGCTTTTGGAACATCATTAGATTAGAGTGAAGGTAATGCAGAAAAGGTAGATTTGACATGATTACAGAATTTAGCCACCAATAACAAGAAATTCAGAGCTTTCACTGAATTAAGTTCCATCCTTCGCTGTTAACAATGCTTGACTGCTTTTCATCCCTGATCACCGATCTTCTGTCTCCTTTCGCCAGCAATCTCTCCCATGGTCATGTTAGAATTTACATTCGGCGGTTTATAACGAGTTGTATGAGAGCAGCACTTGGATTTGAGAAAGGCCAAGATGTGCCTTAGATCATGTCACAATGACCCAGAGCGGAAACTCGGCGACAAACGTGAGAATATAACCGCATTCCTGTTGCCACTATGCGTTTTGCCGACTCAGTTGAAAGTTTCTGATCGAGGTTGAACCTTCCAGATTTTGTTCCAGTCGGCGATATTGACCACCAGTTGAAGCGCATTGCAGGGATTTTCCAGTATATCCCAAATCACCTGTCTCTGGGATTCATTTTTGGCATCTAAAAAGGCAAGATTTGTGAGGCTTCCTGAGACTTGTGTGTCAAGAATTTTGCATTGTTGAAACGAAATCTGTATGACTTCAAGCGGGAAGACCACGCCTTCAGACAGGTTTGCGTTCGCAAATTGGTGGTTCCCGTTCTATGCGCGAAGGCACTTTTCATCGTTATGCTCACTGAAACAAACCCTAAATTTTTAACAACGGAGAAGGCGAATGTACAGTAATAAAATTCTTGGGCCGGAGGATTTTACATTTGTTTCTTATAAGCGAGAAAAAGTAAATTTTTCTACCATAACTTGGATTTCGAAAATTAAACTAGGAAGCCGGATCGACGTTTCTCTTTTTCTCCGTCATCAGCTGCCGTGGCGTAATCGGCAAAAATTCTATGCTTGTTTGAGAGATTTAAGGGAGTATAAGAAGACGTCTGGCTACCTGTACTCACGACTGGAAGATATCGTAGTCACAAGTTATTCCATTTTAAAATCACAAAAAAGGTGATGACAAAAAACAGTTCAGGTCGTTAATTGGCCAAAAGAAGCTTTTTTCATCGAATGCTACAAACTCGCGAAAAGTTAGTAGGTTTGCAATTTTCCAGTTTGACAAGATGTATCATTGAGTTTTGGATTAGACCGTTTGAGCTAATTGTACTTGACAGAGCTCGGACAAATAAAAACTAAGCATACGGCTGAGCCAAGCAGGTGAATAAGAACCTCAAATTTTAATACAAAAACTACAAGCGGTATTTGATTTAGCGGTTCTTGAGTAAATAGTTGTTTGAATTGATTAGCTTCAAGGATTTCCTACAGAAACAAGTTATCATATCGACGGAAGAGCGGAATTAGGAAATGAACGTTTCTGGTAGTCAGTCATCTTAAGTAAATACGTCTGGTCACTACCGGCTCATTCGAACTTTGAAAAGAGCAGCTTGTCAATTTATCCAATTAACGTAAGGACAATATGACGCCATTTTATCCAATCTCGTTTCATTAGGTTCAAATCGCCACACACGTTAGATGGTTTTAAGATTTTCAGGTAATTTGAAATAAGAAACCTGAGGAAAAAATTATAAATTTTACTTTACTAAAGTGATAATGAAAGCTGGCCATGATAACTAGCTTCAGGACTAAGTAGTAATCAATAGCTGCTTTTCATACTTCAGTCTGAGTTTTATTTGAAATCTCTTCCGGCTTCTTCTAATGCCTCCTCTTTTTTCAGTGTCCATAGACAGACATAAACGCAAAAAAGCGAGCTTTTAAATCAAAAAGAGGTGCGCTGAGTCAAAGATACATCTGAGCAAGTTTGAAGCCTGTTGTTCGGGTTTTGCTCGGTTAGGGAGTCGAAGGGTCAATTTGTTAACAATGTTTAGAGAAGCAGAAAAAAACGAAATGTCGGTTAGGATCCTTGGAAGTTTACTTAATCAACTTGGAGGCTCAGACTGACTTA
This sequence comes from Galaxea fascicularis, assembly GCA_948470475.1. Classification (NCBI taxonomy): domain Eukaryota; kingdom Metazoa; phylum Cnidaria; class Anthozoa; order Scleractinia; family Euphylliidae; genus Galaxea; species Galaxea fascicularis. Next base: position 1,657,598 of record OX419345.1, on the reverse strand, counting down.
GCAGTAATATCTTGGCAACTCTCACTTGTCAGCCCTACCTATTAAATCAACAGATCTAGGAAATGAGACGTCCGCCATTTTAAGGGCTTCGGAGCCGAGAAAATTCGTACAAGTCAGAATAAATTAATATTGAAAGATTTAAAACCAAGCAGAAGCTTTGGTGTCTCAAGGTAGAGACCTATCAAGACCTAAAATACGTAAATTATCTAGAAATTAGGATCTCGGCGAAAAATCTCCGACACTCAAGAACCCTTAAGCGTGGTTTGACCTTATCGTAATATGATTTAAGTTAAATGCATCTTATTTAGCGTGAATCTTAAATCTTCATTTATTTTTGTGAGTGCTGGTTTTCTGCGCCAGACATCTGTCATCTGGCGCTGCTGTCTGTAATTGTTTATTGTAATATCATTACATTATTTCAATTAATTCTGTCACAGGATACTTCTCTAACGGTTTCAAAGCGACGTAAAGAATTGCACAGACAATTCTAAGTAGATGAAGCTTTTATTGGCTTATCAGCTTTAGTTATGATTAGCACCACCGTGACATTCACAGAAACCGTATCAGAGTTTTCAGACTATTTATCAGTATCAATATCTGCATACTGTACTATATTACTAAACTTTTGCACCGTTTCGGCGTCGGATTCGCTTTTCCGACGATCAGTACCCAGTTCAAAGAATTAAGCTTTCATTCAAAATTTAATTCGCGAAATCCTTCTTTACATTAGCTGTTTGGCTCTTGTAGTGACTTTGCGTGGACGAGCTCACGAAACTCAAACAGTTTGCAGACAACTGCACTATTTTTCAAACGAGTTTTTCAATTTCTGATGGCTTTAGAAGTAATTAAAAGAACCTCAGGAAAAAAAAAAATGAAGATAGGGAGCAACAAGAAGAACACTTCCAACTTCTTTTGGTAAAAAGGATTTCTCGGTTTCCAAACCCACTTGATCTTCTTTTTGAACCCCTTTTTCTGAACGTTCAAATAAAATCCGGCTATATTGATCAATATTACAGGGTAAATTGATACTTACTTCCCTTGCAAGTTTATCAGTTTTGCCTTGTTATGAAGTATACAACGGTTTAAAAAAACTAAAGACGAAAAAAAGAAAAAAAAGAAATGAAATACAAATGGAAAAACGCAAAATACGTAAGATAAAACCGGCTGACTGCGATATAGTTGCACATCAATCTTTTGTTTCGTTGTTTCGAATTCAGGTGACATGTGTTTTATTGTAATAGCAAAAGCAAACAAAACGAATTGAATGCGAGCCTTGTTCATTCAAATTGCATGAAAAGCTTTAGATTGAAATCCGGAATAAATATCATTGAATAACTCTTCCCTTACCATATCCGGAGGCGAACATTAAACTCATATATTGCTTGGTTGTTTGCTCAAGCTCCTCATACACGGGTTTTTGTTCTTAGCTGTGGGAAAACCGAAATGATACAAATTTTCCCACTGGAAAATCTAACACTCGAATTTTTTCTTTGTTTTGTTTGAAACTGTTTGTTTGACTAGCGAAAAATTTTGTCAATTGTACCACGAAACAAAACGAAAGAAAAACGGATACATTGCTATGAAATTGATTACTAAAGTTTGCGCTGACGTTTTGCAACAAACAAGATGTCATCAGTTTTTGAAAGTCTACACTTTAGGCCAAAATGTTAAAAGTCGCCTTTTGTGACTCTTATTCGATCCCACCATATATTGTGGTAATCAAATCAGAGCCATCAAAACATAAATTTTAAGATGAGCCGTAGAACATAAGCTCACTTTCAAGGGACTGGCTCGTCGATCGCGCTTTAGAAAGTTTGCAGTTTAATGGCGCATTCACGTGATTAGATGTCTTATTCCCCGTACATTTGAGCACTTTTCCTCTAAAATCTCGAGGCGGCCTCGATTTCATTCAATCGGAAAATAAAATGATTCCAGTTAGGTTGGAGTCCCTGCTGCACTTAGTCAGTTTGTGGATTTTTCAGGTTGATTTTTGGATTGTTTTGAAGGAATAAAAGTTGCGGCCGGAGTTGAAAATTAAGGAAAATTGGAAAATATTGGATTTGAATGTAGATGAAATTTAAAGTGAATAATTATTAGACAAATGCCTGATGGTCCGCCATCATAACATGGTGCCCCTATCCCCTGAGCCCATTGGCGGACTAACTGATTTATGTGTCTCAATTCACTTCATTTACCCACAAGTTCAAACAGAATGCCCTCTTAAGCAGAAGCGAATTATTAGCGTTTGGTTAATTAAAGAGTTACTACTGGAACTGGCGGGTTAAGTGAAAAAAGTGAAGCCACTAAGAGGGTCCTGAAGATGTAACATAGAACTGGGATTTGCCTGTTTTTGGAATAGGAAATGGGATTTGGGACACTGGGACTGGGAGTAAAACTCACAAAAATGGGAATGGGAAACACGTCTGCTATTATAACGACAGTAATATTTGGACATTTTCCCGCCGAGTTCAATAGCAAAATAAAAGGTATGGAGGGTGTTTTGATGAAGAAAAAGTCGAAAACAAACCAGAGAACTACACTCAGTGCAACAGACTTCGCAAAATTTTACGGAAATAACAAGGATTTTTGCTTGTTACTGAGCAAACGTCCGAAAAAAAAAAGCAATGGAACACAGTGTAACGATGAAACACATGCTCTGGCATTTCTTTTGGGACTGGTATTTGGTCTAAAGAAAGGCTGGGAACGGGGATTGAGATACCCTCCCGCTCCCTTCAGGATCCTCCAGTAATGTACACAGTTTGATTGAGGTTAGATTACGTGGTTAAAATTTTCGAAAATGTCTGTCCATTGCAGTGGCTTCACCTTGTTGTGCTCGTCTTTCTGGGTATGTTTCTGAAAGGGGTGCTTTTGAGATGGAGAGCGTGCAAGCATGTCATAGGGACAAATGAAAGCAGTAACATCAGTTTTAATGCATGCTTCCCTCCGCCTCTCCCCACCCCCACTCCGGTCCATCGTTTTTTTGTCTTCTTCTTAATTTCTGCGCGGCCGGGAATGCGGTAAAATGAACGGGTCCGAACGGGAATGCTTACCACACAGGCTACCTCTGCTTCTCCTCATTTTACAAATGGAAAATCAGATTAACAACATAAGTAACTCTTGGACACTTTCTCTACGTTCTTTTTTGTTAATTTCACCTTACTTCCACGGGATATAAACATGCCATATACTTGTAACACATTTGAGGTCACGGATATGGGTTATATAAAATGATGCAATTGACCGAAACCGCTGATTGTCTAACGCCGGCAAGTGGCTCAGAAACAATATTTTATTGGTTTATTTCTCTACAACTATGAGTCTCCGCTTGCACAGAACATTGCAAACAGCCGAATGTAAGGCTTTTATGAAGTGTATGTTTTTTTTACATCATTTATTGTACCTCTAATTAAATATGTTCAAAATAGTTAACACCGTTAAAATGCGAACTCTTAAATTAGATCGGGGTTTACAAGGAAAGGTGCTGTTATGTGTTATCACGGACGAATAGTTTAGGAAACTAGTAAGGCGGCTTTCTGGTAGTAAACGTCAGAATCCTGAAATTTCGAGAAGTGCTACATCATTTCTTTGATTTGTAAGTGAATAGTTCCGCGTCAAAAGCTTGATGACTCGATGTCTGAAACTGATTTGAGTTACACAGAGAAATGCTTGACTGAAATCTGACGTTCGTGAAATTTTCAGGACAAGGTGTTCAGTGGCTTGTCGCGTCTCCCATGCAAAATAGGGGACAGCTGCAGTTTTCGCAGCGCGCGGCCATCTAGTTATTGTTAAACGCCCAGTTGTTTTGCAAGGGAAAAATCTCTCTTACATTATATATACCCTAAGAGAAGGCTAGTTTACTCGGAGCTCGTGTGATTGACTCGGCGCGAAAACCGTACGCTGTGCAGATAACAACAATGCCTGACAGGTAAGCGCTCACAATTAGGGTACATTGGTCGCTTAAAAGCATTTGCCGAGTTAAGTAGTTTCGCATAAGACGCTAACACCAGGCGCACGTTTCTCAAAACTCCCGAAACTTTTCGGACCCAAAAAGCTATCTATGGTACACAATGTTGAACAAACAAATGACTGTTATAACGCTCCAAGCTCTCCACAATTACTGAAGAGATATGTTGGACTAGTTTGCATGAGAAATTATAATTCGCGAGTATTTGACAGTTGATAACACAAAGATCCTTGTTCACGCGTTTGTGATCTGTCGGTTGGACAATTGTAATTCGCTACTCGTAGGCTCGCCAAAGTACTTATTTAAAAAATTGCAACGCATTCAGAATTGTGCTGCGCGCCTTGTGGCTCATTTGCCTGAGGCTGCGCGTACCAGTCCTATTCTCCAGAAATTACTTTGGTTGCCTGTCGAGCAGAGGGTTATATTTAAGGTTTTTCTACTCACTTATAAAGCATTAAATAACTTAGCCCCTATGTATATCAGTAACATCAAGGAATCTAAGGTCAACCGACAAATACCTTCTACGAATACCTCAGACTCATCTGAAAACTTATGGAGACAGGGCCGCCTTTTCGGTTGCGGCTCCTAGGCTATGGAATGCCTTACCCATGGACAATAACCTTAGTCCGTCGGTTTCTGTATTTAAGAACAAACTAAAGACGCACCTTTTTAGAGCTACTTATTATTAATTTCTTGTGTATTATTTTTTTTATGCATTTTTAGTTTTTTTTTTCTTGTTTCGTATAGTTTTTAATTTGTGATTGTTGAGCGATATAGAGATTTTTGTATATACCGCTATATAAATAAAGTTATTATTATTATTATTATTATTATTGATAGACAGAAAATGGATTTAAAAATCCTCTTCGATAGCTTTGAGAAACGAGCCCCAGACCACACCCTCGCAGGCTGGCCCTACAAGTACTAAATTAATTCGTAGAACGTTCTATAACCAATGAAACAAACAGTTTACCCAGACCAGGTTATCACCCAAGCAGAAACCAACAGCAATAACAAGTGTTCAGTAGCAAGTCCTGACTTGGCTGCGGATTGGGTGCATATTTTCCAGCGTATGAGATAAAGTGTGTGATTCATTTTTCAGTTTTGATTAGTACGGTAAGAACATAATGCATCTTTGTCGGTTAGCTGGTGAATCTGAGTTGACATAAAATACTTTTTTCTGGGCTTTGGGTAAGAATTTTGTAAAATGATGTTCCATTCAATAATGCTTCCCCCAGTAGACAGTTTTTTTTAATACAACACCCAAGTAGTTTACTCTTCACTGTTTCAATTATGGTGGCTGAAGGCTACCTGACCATTGCAATTAAAGATCTTGTCGTGTTTGATTGCTGTGATCTGGTTGCCTCGACTGCTAAATTTCAATCGCTGAGATGGCATTAGTAAACCATTCCGTTTCGTTGCAGCGGCGAAGGTCTCCCTTCTCTTCTAGGGCTAATTTGAGCCGGGGAAAGGATCAAAGAGAAGGAAGGTGCCAGGAGAAAATAACATCAAAAAATAATAATAATAATAAAAGGAAGTGGGGAAAACAGACTGATGGTGATAAATTACTTAACATTGCATAAAATGTCTCAGCAAACTGAATGTTTTCTTGATTGAAATGAGATAAACAATGGCAGAAAAACGAATAACGGTACGTTGGCCGCGCCCTCATGTATTTGCTTTTGGTATACAGTGTTATTTCGCTATCATGTAAACCCACAGGGCAACCCCATCGTTTGTGCTAATATATCCGGCTACGACCCTTACATTCTCAAACGTGAGTCCCATATGTGATGTGTCCTTCCAAATAACACAGATCCCCCTCTGAATCACTTCCTGTGTGGTTCAACCTCAGTGGATCGGACACCTTTTTAAACCGGACACATCTGTAAAGCGTGTCACTCTCTTAGATGGACACAATCCGGCGAGGCGAGTTTCACTGGTTGATATCGCTATTACTTGATCTACCCCCCCTGATTCGTTTAAAAGAATCTAACTACTGCAGGAGCTGTGAGTACGCATGAGCAAAGCACCATCACTTGCCGTGGTAGGTTGATAAATGGATCGAGCTGTGGAGACGTCGTCTTTCTGTGGGCGACAACAAATAAACGTTAATATGTTCTTGAATTCGTGGTTGAATCTCTGGTTCAGAAAAATGTAAAGGCAAGGGTTGATGGCGCTGTTGGCGTGCGACAAGAGGTAAAAACTCGTTTCCACATTTCCAACTGCAAGCAGCTTTTGGTAAGTGTCCGTGAAAAAGTAAACCATGAGATGCATGATATGAGTGGGTAACCAACAGAGTGCAAAGGTCGCTACGACGATTATCAGCATACGCAGGACTTTCCGCTTTGACAATCGGCTTTGACGTTTTTGATGAGCGGTTGTCTCCCCAGGGATCTCACGTGACCAGAGACGGCGACCAATAGGAATGTACAACCCCGCTATGACGGCGAGTGGGATTAAATAGAGGACTACAAAGGTGATCATAAAATAGGCCCTTCCAATTTGGAACCGTGTCTCGCGATCATCGGACAGGTAGCTCCAGACCATTCTGCACACCCAACGTCCGCCTTCTGCCGGGACGCTGTCAAAGAGAACGAGGTACAGCGAGAAATACAGCGAGGACGAGATCCAGATGACAGAAGTAACCAGTTTGGTATTCCGAATAACGGGAACATCAGAAAATGGATGAAGGATGGCGAAATAGCGGTCCAACGAGATGAAAACGAGGGTGATGATGGACGCAGCTATTGACAGCACCCCGGCGAAATTGACGAACTTACACGTCACAGCCCCAAAACCACCTGAAAACCAGGTCAAACCTAGGTACAGAAATTTGACCTGCAAATAGGACCAAAAAAATAAATAGATCTTCTTCAGTTTCCATATCTGGTTTAGTTTGTTAACTTTATCTTGTGACTGGGAAAAGAAAAAGAATCTTTTAATTTTAAATTACAGTCAAACCTCGATTATCCGGGCTATTCGATTATCTGGACTTTTTTCTCTGGTCCCAGTTTTTTCATGAATATTAATTAGTTGTGATCTTGAAAACTCAAAGTCGCAAAAAGCCCAATAAACCTTTCAAAAGACTGTTGAAACAGCGTATTATCCTGTGCGCTTTTCAAAATTCGCAAGTGCAACGAGACAAAGAAATATTCTAATGCGTTCAGCTGATATATACATACAGGCTGTGTAGATTTCACAATTTAATGATGTTTTTTTTGCTGTATACTTTTTGTTTACATGTCTATTTCTCATTAATATTCATATTTTCGATTATCCGGACGAGTCCGGATAATCCAGGTTCGACTGAATTTCACTTCAAGCTATCCCTGCTGGGGTAGATCCAGGTTATAACAAAATGGGGGTTCGGCCCGGGGGCATCCTCCCCTGGAAAAGTTTGGAATTTTTTGTCCTCGGAAACGCAATTTCCGGCATAGGCAAAGTCAGCGTGTTTAATGCCTCATTTTTTAAAGTTAAAATTCCATTATTTTTGCATTAAAATATAACTAATTAAAGCTGCGCAAAAAAGAGGATAAGTTAGGTACTTCGGATCAAATTTTCATTTATAAAACTATGATAAAAGTATTCTACAGTTAAACGTTTTTACGCGATGCTTTGCAGAAGCAAGAGAAAATAGACAATTAAAACAACCACATTAGCAGCGAACCAAAATATTCAAATATTTATTTGTTTTTAATCAGAAAACACTTTAGCTACTTTGAACAGCAGAGAATAGGCTTCAGTATTTAAGATTTACTGGTATTTATTTCTATATTTTTTACAAGGTTTGGACGTTAGGTGTTTCAATTTAGAGGTTTCGATCGAACCCCCCGAAGCCCCAGCCTTGGACTAACAGTTCAGTAGGAGGAAGCACAAACCACATTTCTATAGAGTCATGGAAACAGTAGTAGAAGCATGAAAATACAAACAAACAAACAAACAAAGGGGCGGGATGGGTGCATCGATAACATAAGTTTTTCAAGGCTAACCAAGGAACGCGTAATGGCCTCAGCGTCCTGTGATACACTGTTTTTAAGGATTGGCGATAATAATGAATTATAAGAAAAGGTGGGGTAAATTAGGAAGGAAGGGGGAAGTGGCCCGGGGTTATTAGAGCAATGTTCTATGGAGCCGGTATAGAAATTAGCCAGAAGTTCCACTTACCTCGGTAGGCATAAGAAATAGTGAGACAAGAAAATCTCCAATCGCCATATTGACAATAAGAAAGTTAAACGTGCTTTTCATCCGTGTGCGAGTAGCCACAATGTAGATGATACATGCATTACCAAAGAAACCGAAGATGAAGATCACAATGTAAGCAACTGTCATCCATACTCTCTCACCCTCTTGAGGGTTTGATTGAGGGACGGTTGCTTTTGTAGCGTTCACGACTCCTAATGAAAGAAATAAAGTTTGGTAACAAAATTGTGTCACACGATGTTCTCTTAACTTGATGATGAAGAAGCATGATCATCCGGGTGAGTGCAGTCTTGAGATGGGTTGTTTGTGGTAACATTGACCAACGTTTCGACAACATGAGCGGAAGTCATCGTCACGAGAGTCAAGGCTCAGGTTATCGAAACGTCGATCAGTACCATCTCGAACAGTCGCTCTGCAGGGGACTACACTCGAGTTACGATATGGCTCCTAGATTTAAACCATTTACGACGCTATGTTCTCTTGATTGTGATCATTTGTTGGTATGGAGTCTTGCGTTTGTTTTTTCTCTGTTATCGGGTAAATAATAATGCGATCATTAGTAGGTACACTCTTGTGTTTGTGCTTGGTTTTTCGGGTACAAATATCTTGAAATAAGGTCCCAAGCGCTTGCAGTCGGAGCAAATTATTGTTTCTGTAAACAACAGGGGTAACTTCATACAGAACCAAAGCTCATCATGAACCGCTAATCATGACCCTTCTTTCTTCCTGTGAACAATTGATACATACTTTCCCTGCGCCTGACACTGATGGCATATCGGTTTTCCAGCTTTAGATGCAACCTGCCGTGCACTTGGTTAGAATTAAATTCAAAATCCGTGTTAGCGATTTCAATGCGCCCCCTTTCCAATTCCTGGCACCAGTCGCGTGTTTTCTTAGGGCTTGGGAGACGAAAACCTAACTCTGTTGGTTTTGTTTCTTTTGACTGGCAGAATGTGGTTTTGTTATTTATATGACAGACAGAGGATAAATTGCTTCACTGTAGCAAGTTTCTGAAGCCTACTACTACTACTACTACTACTACCACAGACGAGGGTATTAGCCAACACCAACTCGGGTTTCTGAAGCCATTTTCATATAAAAATACTGAAAACATAAATTTCTATGTAGTCTTGTAAGTTCTTTCATCGACGCTACTGAGGACGACAACTAATAAGACCATTTCATCTGTTAAAAGATATTCTCCCATCTTAATTTGTGCACAGACAAAATGATAGATAGATACTGGACACCTTCATCTGAATAAGAGGAGCCGTTCCAGAAGCGACTAAAAGTGTAATCGAAATATCCCCATTCTATGAGAAACGAAGTTGAGAATGCGCTCGTTATTGCTCAAGCTGGTGTTGTTTCTTCATCGTATTTTAAATCCTCACTTTTTGGTCGGTGGGTGGTACGAAAGATCCAATTGTATAACAGTTTTGCTTTCATCATTTTGTCGCACAGAGGGAGATATTGCTCCGCTCACGTAACGTACCGTACCGTAACGTTTTTTGTACAAGAACGTCGGTCGTGATTAAGAAACCTCGATAAATCACCAGTTCGATTAAGTGAAAAAAAAAATACTGCACATATTTTTGAATATCAAAGATAAATCATCACTTTGCGTTAGTTTCTCGTGTTATTGAAAAAATTAAGTAGAGTAGCAGTCACACTACAATTATGTCACAGAAACGTCTCGATCACTGAGCCATTCAAAACAAGAAAGAAAGGAGATACAAATGATATATACAACAGAAATCACTGTTAAATCTATTCAACAATGCACGGGTATCAAGAACACAGCAAACAAAAAGGAAAAGTATTTCCTTTCTCTTGATAATTTTTGTTTTCATAAATTGTGAATGAATAAATTTGACGAGAACATGTAGAGTGTAATCGTTTTTCGCAAACATTGCCATCTTTCTTTCACCTCAAGTTATATCGCTTATGTTTACTCTTTGAAACTATAAAGCCAGAAGAAGGAACGTTTACTCGCTAAAATGTGCAGAGAGAACTAGTTTTTTATCCAGTGCGATAGGAAATAGCTAAAGGAATGCCCAGATTTATTAATAAAAAGCCTTTTACTAATTCAGCTTGTAATAAACAACAAGTTGTGTGGGGTTTTTTTCTTTCAGCAGCTGTGCCGGGCGTATCAGTGTAATCTGCCGGATACAAACTTTTCTCAGGGCTGTTTTCTTTCTCTTTTAATCACAAAACGCTAGTTTTCCAAGCCTGTATCCGTTTGTCACTTTTGCTACTTGATCGTACTTCACAAATTCCAAAAAGATTGATTCCGCTAAGAAAATCTTCAAAGCCTAAATTATTAAAAACTTCTCAGTTTTGTGTGGACTTAATGAGTAAGGGCGAAAAACGGGTGACAGCTTCCAGACATTTAATTTTGATACGGTGATAAAATTAGTAAAAAAAATTGCGGCAAAAACGTATATCCATGGGTCGAATTAAATCGGAACTAGTCTTTGTCAATATTTTCCAATTCCATCTTTGTCAGTTTTTTTTTTACCTCAAATTTAAACCGCACAAAAAGACACAAGACAAAACTAATTGAAAGTCGGTGGATTTGTGTATAATTTGTTCGTTACTTGACATAAGTTTAATTTAAAATTTAAATATAGTGCTCACTATTTGAAACAAATGAGACATTATCACTGACAAACTAAAATTTTGTAGAAAGATTTCCTGTATTTCAAAATAGTGTTTTTTAATTTTACAAGGGTGAAGATTTAAATCTTCTATGAAACGCAGAAACTTATTTAAGCTGTCTCGATTTTTTTTTCGCGGCCAAAAAGAACTGAGTCTATTGAACCAAACAACTAGGTTAAATAGTCTCCTTAATTTCTCTTGGTAGCAACATACAGTTAGCCTTGAGGCACAGTATATTATATATTGTGAGACGGCTTCAGTCGTAACTTGAAAGAAAATTAAAATAAGATCAAATAAATTTGCGGTCTCTGAATCCCTCCCTTTTCGACATTTTGAAAACCTCTCTAAGTGCGCAATGCAGTGCGACATATTCGATTACAACGTTTCCATTTTTACCGACCATATTGAGTGCGGATTTCCATGTGGAGATTGGAAAAACGAAGCGACTTTCTCGAGATATACTATGAACTACACAGAGCGAATAAAAAGGAGAGAACTCCTGCCAAGGAATGCTGGGCGAAAAAGATGGTCAAGCCAAGGGTAATGATATTGAAAACCTTAACGAACCTGTGTTAGATGTAAAATTTGTCTCCATGTTCAGTCAATGTTGGCCACTAAACTTGAGTTTCGCCGGATCAAAGATCTTGAAATGTTCGACTTCTGGATGGTATAATCTGAAAGGTAACGAGAAACAATTAAAACTCGGACAAGTCGAATTGACAAGTGCGTCAGACTGAGTCATGCAGAGAGCAGTGTGGGCGACTGATGTTACGTTTTCTACATCATTAATCATTTCAACAGCTGAGCTAGCGTTAAATGTTGAGTTTGTAGGCTAAATGTCTTCCTTAGTAAACAACATCTGCCATTACGCTTTTACGCTTCTTTAAAGCTACTTGTGTTTCCAGACAACATGAACTTTGCCTCATGTCACTGGGTGAGATATCTATTTTCTTCGCTCAGACGGTTTTGTGAGATAGCCTTAACGTATATTAATCGACCAGGACAATAAACGACGCCATCTAAGCTCTCAGACAGAATAAATAAGTTACCCAATGTCTCAGCAAGTGAGGGCAAGTGTGAAACAGGGAGCCAAAACTTGCCGGAGGACGTTAAATGGTCGCAGGAAATAAACCAGTTCTTGCAAGTGAAATTGTTTTCTGACACATAAACATGATCACTTCAAATACCTGTAAAAGTTGTTAAAAGTTTGACGTGACAGAGAAAGTTTCAATAAAGCTGAGACACGCGTAACCAAACTAATAAGCGATCTTTTTGTGTTAATAGCAAGCGATTTATTGAAATACGGGGTTAGACGTCATTAAAAGGCAATAAAGAAAACGGAACATCAGGTGACTACAATTATTGGGGTAATTTCTCTGGAGACAAAGAAACGTAATCTCGACCTTAATTAAAAAAAAAAACTCAGAAAAAGTGTTGATATTCATCGATGAAAAGCTTGCTATCAAGGGCGTAAGAAGACAAGTTCCAGTCGAACCAATTTCTTGTTGCCCATCTGAGGTCTTAATAGTGTAGTTAGGAGGGTCAGGTTTCTTTGCAATCAGAATTAACAAACGTCCTATAAATTGGTTAGGTAATTAATGTAATGAAAAATATAGAAGCTAATTTTCGGGCGAAAGCCTAATGATTGATGCTAAATTAATGAAAACCCATTAAATGATAGGCATGAGGTTGCGAGTCCAACCCTGAGTCCAACCCATCTACTCAGTCAAATAAAAAGTGAATGCAATTCCGTGCTAACTAAGGTGTGTAGCATCCAGTTGTGTTTGAAATAGAGGAGCTCAGCATGGATTGACAATTTTACCCTGGCCATATTAAACTGAGAAGCTAAATCCGTTAGTATTTGGAGCAGGTAGTGGCAGGAATTTTCTCCCCGCGAAGCTCAGTGTATACGACATCTGACATCTCATAATATTTGAACTACAGTTAAATAATAATGAGAGACTTTGTTGTGAAAAGATATCCTGAAAAACGTTCAGGCTCGAAGGGATCGACATAAAAAACTGCGTTCTTCACCAGCTATGCCATCAAGACTGCATGTTGGCCTTTTCGTTGATTAATCGAGGACGAAGTCATGAAAGTGAAACAAATTCTTAGCACAATGCGTCTGAACTGCAAGCGCGCTCACCTTGTTTCTTCGGGGATAATACGAAATTATTATTTATCGGCTTGGTCTGAATTGACACACGGCAAAAATGGAATCCGAGGGAGGGATAGGAGGAGAGCAAGCAAAAATATACGGATCCACCGGGCACCCTGCCCCAATAATGGACAGTCGCCTCGATGAAATGGATAAACTACAGATGCCAGATTTTTGTTATCCTCAAAATTTTAATTTACAGGGGTAAGAAAGTAAAGAAAAAGGTTGGCAAAATTTCAACTGTTATCTGTCTGTAATTTCACCTTTATCACTTATGGAATCGCATAGACAAAAGCACTTATGTCAATAATCAACGCATATTTGACAACGAGAACTCAAACCAGACGTATCATCACCGGATACACTTCAGGTTGATTGTGCCTTGTGTTTGCAAAGCTGTCGTCCCTTAAAGTGCGCAAAGCTAAGAATTAATCCATGAACAATTAATTATTATTAGCGAGCTAGACTTTCTTGGGAAGCTCTTGGAAAACTTGTCGGACATCCACTACTGCCAGACCAAAAAGATCGAAATGATCACTTTTATTCACTCAAATACTCTTTATTTTAAAAATAGTTTGCCTATTGAAGGAAGTTAGACACATGTGAAAAGAATTAACCCCAGTGAGTTTATACATCTTAAAGGGTCCCAAGCTTTCTAGATACAAAACGAATAAAGGTGGTAATTGTTCGTCAACCAAGTAACTGAGTTTCACGAATGTAGGGAGGAACTAGAAAACACTAGTACAGGGTAAAAAATATTAAAACAGCCAAACAGTAGACGCTTTGGAACGCTTTGTTTTGACTTATATAAAGGGGAATACAAAAAGTTCCAGAATGTTATTGCCACGCTGAGGGAGAGGTAGTTGATCGTCGGACGGAGACTGGCGCCGAAAGCCTGAAATTCGCGAGCGTTCTAAATCGAACTCTCAGGGAGAAAAGAAAAGAAAAAAGGGACTGGAAAATAATACAAAATAAACCAACCGCTATATTCCTCAAACGCGGGTACTTCAGTGGTGATAACGAGAACTTCATTTTAAGTTTGTTTCACTCTCAGAGATCGAACTGGACATTGATCGGCAACGTCTGAATCCTACAGAGAGCCTGAATAGAGAAAGCGTAAAAGTTTGCACGCGTGTGATAAAGAAGCAGCCAAAAAGCGTTCAAGACGCCGCGATCCATTGATCCCCTCACAACGAACTTGATAAATAAATAAAATCAAAATGTTCCAATTATTTGACCCGTTAAAACCCACTAATAGTCTTTGAATTGGTTGCTCTTAGTACTGTAAGCCTATTTTCTGCGATGTTTTCCTTCGTTGCAAAAATCGAAGGACAAAAATGTAGACGGGAAATTACAGTTAATTGGATACGCACCTCAGTACCGAAAGTAAATTAACTATTTTACTTACTCTTCAGTGAAATTTAGGGGGAGGGGGGTGGGGGGTCGCTAATAGTTTCAGGGATCGTATAGGGAGCCCGATCGATTGCGTGTTTTCCTTCGTTGTCTAGAGAAAGGATGTCATATTTACCTTGAGTGATATTTTCCCTCACATAGTGTGTTGATTTTGAAAGAACAGTTGTATATTAAAGAAGAAACACAAGGCTGTGGTACTATTTTTATTAGCTTAATCACGATTTGAGGGTGACATTCCTTGGACTTCTATCATTTTTAGATGGCAGTACTTTGGCTCTTTCTCATTGACAAGTACAAATGCATCTATATTTCACAAACACGTACTTTTGATCAATCAGCAATTAGTTCAAAGCTCGAGTGTAAAAACGTTTGCACGCCCGCCGAGGAAGGTCTGGTTTTGCTTTCTGTCATTCAACACAACTGAGACAAACAGATTGTTTCGTGTTCAAGCTTTTAGTCTTTATGTTGGACCTCATGACCTGCTCGCACTCCTTTTAGGGAAATATTTAATCTAACGTCGGGCAAACAAGCTGTTAATCTTAAAAATGGGTAAAAATGAGCTGTTAACAATTCGGTATTCATCATGTAATATTGTATCCCTCATCAGCTTCAAACCCAGCTTGTTCGACCTGTTTTTTCGCTTAGGGGAGCAAAACGATTGCCGCCACCTTTAAACGTTTTCACCGGATGAAGTCATCATTTTCCCGTTCTATCTGACACGGACCAGCGTGTCATTGCAGCCTGTAAGATCTCTCATAAGACCAAACTCTAACATGTATGTGCCTTAGGCAACAATGCCACCAAGTTGGATAGGATAAACGCAGTTACATTTATCAATACCAACTTGGAATACCAACAGTACAAATAAACATGTGAACTAAATATGCAGTGGATTACCGAAAAGCCAAATGGTTGAAATAACCCTAACCTTGGGAAGTTATGGTGTACTCATGTAATGATTGCTAAAGCTCATCTAACTCTTTCGTCTTTAACAAGTCTTAAATGTCATCGTGATATGCTAAGTGATTTCAGATAAACTGATCCATATGTTCTACTTTGTACAGCTTGATAAAAAGTACTGCGCGAAAGAATGCCATTGTAGTTTAACACGGTCGGACTCTATGATCTCAAAACCCGAGAAACAGGAGCAGTTTACCGAGCAACCTTCACTTAAATGCGATTGAAAGTTGAATCCACCAGATGAAGACAAAGAAACGCAATACAAGCGGGTCTGAAGGGAATGGCGTAAAGGCCAAAATATGCAATTCGAAACTAATCCCTGTGTATTAAAATAATTGGGTGAAAACATACTGACTTATGGCTTTCCGTGCGTTCCAGAAGAAGTTTTCGTTAGCAAAACAAAACAAACATAGCATAATCAGCTCACGGATAAGATGTACTGTTAAACTCCGAATAATAAACAATTAAAAAACAACGGTCGTGTTTACTCAATGGCGACATACCTATAATCGTCAATGCAGTCAATGGTGTGAAAGATTCTCCTTGTTGCTTGCACCTCGAAACGATCTTCTATAATAAATGCTCAGGAGTTCTAGGGAAAACCTTGGATTTCCTGGAGGCCTAACCAGTACGCAAACTCCAACAAACATTGAGCCACTTCTATAACACCTTTGTTCCAGGAGCCTTTATCACAACTGCCGGCTGCATGTGAAGTGGAACGTGGTAAGGCTGTCAAGGAATCACACCACCGTCGTACGTACGTCAGTTATAGGAGCCTGTTTTAAATTTGTTTCCTTAATTGCCCATCATCTAGAAAGTCTTCAAAAGAACAAGCCTACCGAAAACTTCGCGGAAAACTGTCCAGCCCACGATCATGGGAAGTGGCCACAGTTGAAAAAACAATTTCTGATTTGAATCGGCACTTCAAGCTGACGGAATAATCTGGCCCATGAGATATTAGCCTGCGAGCAAGCTCTCCACTGGGGTCTCACGCGAGATTTTCGAGCGCGAGCGAAGCGAGGCGCGAGAGGATTGGGGCGGGGTCGAGAGAAGGAGAGCTTGCAACGATCACTGAAGAAATTTCATTTCCCCTTCCACTGAGAGAAGGGAAATACCATTGGCTGAAAAATGACATACTGTCAATCAGTAATGATTGATGACAGCCTTGCTGGACCTGCCGTAAAGTTTTCGCAGAAAATATGGTCGGGTACCTGGGAACAGTTGAAAATAATGTCTGTAACACCGAAAAGAAAAAAGCGGGCGAGGAAGAAAAGCTCTTTTACCTTCGGTAAAGGAATTCTGTCGACTCTGTGGTTGTTACTTTAAGGTTCAATACGGAAGCCAGGCCCGCCACATTGGAACAGAAAATTTATTTCAACCTTCCGCGAAGCAAAAAGGTTCAATCGGTGTTGTCCTCGCCGATCTGTGCGAAAATGTAGGATTGGCAGAGAAACGGTGTGAAAGCAAATCGGACCGAATTCGAAAGGCTTGTGGACGGAAAATAAGGACGTTACATCAGTTGCACTCGTTTATTGCAAGCGCTTTGTTTAACGATGATCAACAGACGGCCTCGAGTGGAGAGGATAGATTCAAGCGATGTCTTCCCACGTCGGTCTCTTCGCCTGAATACTGCTTAGACCAGTCCTTTTTATCAGCATATGTAATCGGCAATAGCATTAGAATAACTGTATGCGTTTTTCCTACTGCTGAAACAACGCCAATGACAATAAGAGTGAAGGCGAAAATGTTGTCTCGTGCACTGCCGACGGCCTTGTACTTTCAAGTACGAGAAGGAAAAAAGTTGGCGCGTGGCGGAAAAAAATTCATAACTCTGGTTCTATTTCGACTACGAACATACATTTGGTCTCTATTTGAAGCTTAAAGAAAGCGCTACAATCTAGGACGATTTATTCTGATGCGCCAGCACGAGGAAACCTGATAAACGGTCGAGAACACAAACATGTTGAGCGTGAGAAACTAAGCTCATTAATATGCGAATATTCCCTTGACTTGTCTTCTCTGACTGAAAAGTTCTTGAATATTGCTTAGACTAGTCCTTGTATTAGTATGTGCAATCGGCAATAGCATTAGAATAACTGTATGCGTTTTTCGTACTGCTGAAACAACGCCAATGACAATAACAGTGAAGGGACCCTAATATGTTGTCTTATGCACCACACCAGCTTTCGCATTCTCCAGAAGTTCTTACGCCACCACAAACGACTGGAAGATTAAACTCTTTCCGTACCCCGTAGGTAACACGGCAAGAACGTCATGATTTAAAAGAAGACTTTTCACCGCTGTAACCTGCTGTTCTTTCAGTTGGAACTGAATGCCTGATGCGGACTGAAACTTGCTTAAAACCTCCGAAATCCTTGTCTGCCATGCTGGCGCGGTCTAGGCAAGTTGACTAAAAAGCCATTTAACTTCCGGTGAAATTCAATCCAACCCTTGCCGTCCTGCGGTTTCCGGGGTGGAAATGAAATTTCTTCAGTGATCGTTGCAAGCTCTCCTTCTCTCGACCCCGCCCCAATCCTCTCGCGCTTCGCTTCGCTCGCGCTCGAAAATCTCGCGTGAGACCCCAGTGGAGAGCTTGCTCGCAGGCTAATGAGATATCCGTTGTGATCATTGATTTAGCGGGATACAAACGACGATTTGAGCACTACTGACGCGACCTGCCTATAGAGATTATCAGATAAGATCACTGGTCACTTGCCAAGAGGACCGAAATGGAAAATACGCCCCTGTCAACTCTATACTCGGCACTCTATAATATAGCCGATGATGGAAACATCTAGTGACGATAGTGGCACGGCGGGATCTTTGATGAGGCGTGAAAGGGGGAGAGGGGGGACACTAAATCACTTTTATCATTTTTGGCACCAAACAGGGAAAAATACTCGTGGGACTTAGGTCATGGAAAAGGTATGAGGCTTGCATCAAAAAATACCCTGGTTCTAGCGGCCCATTGAACAAATGAATTAATTTTCCCGATTTTTTTCCTCTCAGCGCTTCGCTTCTCTTCGCCGCTATGAGCTGACGCCGCGTAATTTTGGGAAGGGGTTGGGCGGGGGGGGGAGGGGTTACTCTCCTATATAAGCTATAAAGGCACGTGCCCTCCCAAAGGGTATAATGTTTGAGCCGTTTTGGTCTGAGAACAGGTAAAGATTTTGACCATGTTGGTCTGAAATCGGGTATGGTTTACAAGGGAACAACGAGAGTGTATTGAACGTATTTGTCTTTTCAACTGTTGGTGTTTAATAGAGAAATTAGAGACGGTAACCAAAATTTGATTTGACCAATTCTTGACTTCGGCACTGATGCCAAGCCTAATGACGCTAAAGCAAATTAAAGCCAGTGGGAAAATTTGGAACTGGCCAGGCCAGGTCTGAAAATTAAACGGGTGTGGAAAATGACATATTTTGGTCTAAGATAGGGTCGGGATTTGGAGAACCGGGCGGCACTCTCCTACCAAGAATTCCGAGGGGTACACCCCCGGCCGCGTAATTTCCCTTCTCCAAACGAAAAAAATAACCTATGGCACCCAGGATAGCATCAAAAGAAACACCAGGAAAGCTGATAAATTTCTAATGCTTGTTACTTCATTTGTCTCATGGTCTCTTGTCCACTGTTCCAAACTCCAAATGCTTTTCTCTTGTTGTGTTCCAAACGTTTATCATCACGCGATAATAGTGATAATTAAGTGGACTTTGGTGGTTAGTATTAAAGTATGAAAGCCAAGATGTGAGACGGAGTGGGCGTGATACTGACTTGGTTGTTTTATGTGCTGCAACTTCAAATCTTCAGGGCCCCTTTGAAAATGTACTGATGCCATGATCAATACCATCGTCCTCGTTATGATCGTTTTACTATAAACCATACCTTTTGTGAAAATTGAATAATTAAAGAATATGAAAAATACCCCTTTGCTGGATTCTCCGGTCGCGGGAGACAGTATCCAAACAAGGTCACTGGTTTTAAGAAATATATTAGTTCTCAGGCAAAGATTGCTCTCGCGATCACAGGTAGAAAAATTGTAGTAGATACAAATTATTATAATATACGATTTCACAATTTCCTGATGTCAATCACTTCTTGTCACACAATTAACTAACACTTGGTCCAGTCCCCGACACCCCTTCGACATTTCTTCAAATGTGAGGAGGATTTAACTTTCACACCTGTCAACTGCATAAACGGAAGATGACGTAAATAAGTTTGCACCTTCACATGCTCCCCTAAAATCTGTTTCTCAGGTTTTTGATATCAGTGAGTCTTAGGCTAATTTATCCCGTAGATAAAGTTACAAAGGCGGACCATCAGCAGTATGTAACTGAAGAAAAATAGTGGTAAGTTTTGAAATCAAATGGTTATCACTCTATCTGAGGAAAGAAATTGAAACTTTGAAATCAAATGAGAATTCAAATTTACGTAAATTTGCAGACACAATTATGCGGTGTGACTTGAACAACTGTCTTGATCCGACTGATTAATCGAGCGGCTAGATTTTACAATAGTCATGTAAACGCAGTTCAGAATGCCATGGTACTGAGAAACTGAATATGACGGAAAATGGCAGTGAATTCCCTCATAGCACCCTTGACTTGCTTGCTTTCAATCAAAAACGGGCTTTCACAAAGGCGCAACAAAAAGTCATTACGGGCAAATTAAATTGTTCAGTTTCAAGGTGTCTTGATGAGGTTGCTAATTATACTTTATAAAGGCTCTTGCTATCGAGTGTGATAACATGATAAGAAATCTGATGACTCAGATGGTCAAAACATTTAAGATTTCATGCTGTTGGGCCATTACTGATAAGAATTGAACCTTAAAAATCAACGAATATCCCTTTCCTAAAAAAGATTTTCTGAAACCAGATCGCAATGCAGATTGTCTTGCTCAACACCGCTTGAAAAGTGGATGCTCTTCAAAATAACCTTTACAGCTTCGGTCGCTTGGATTTTTTAATTACCAATCATTAAATAGGGAGACATCGCAAAATATAGAAAAATCCAGTTCTTTCAAAAGCTGAGCATTCAAAGTGTCACTAATGTCAGGCATCTAAGCAATTGCCACTTTAAATGTAATGTAAACTAATTCAAAGACGACAATTTTCTCATTTATAGTACACTCAACAAAATTACTCAATTCTGATTGGTCGAGAGCAGTACTATTCAAAATCACTCGTACCTATTAATCCCGAATTGTACTCGTGCGATTTCCTATTTAAATCACGCCATTTAGCAAAAACACATTTGCTTTTATTAACCAGCACTTTCAAAGTCTAAATCCCTCTTGTATACAGACTATATACAGTCTTATATTCTTCACTGAAACTTCCATCTGCTATGACATCTTAACTATTACCGGTGCTGTTTACGATTCTTAAACGTGTTTCCGGCTCTTTCTATCGATCACCGTCAAGTACCTTTATGTCTCCTTCGACACAATTACAAGTGTTGCATTCAAAGAAAGTCATTGTTTTGAATTTAGATCCGGTTGCCTTCTGTCCACTTCAACACTAAAATGTTTTGCATTTAAAGAGAGTTCCAACTTGAAGATTTCTACTGATAAATCGTTTTAATTTTACACTTTTCCTTTATGGAATTAATGTGCAAACATGACCTCATATCACCTTCCACCTTCAGTTCAACTAACAGCAGCTATAACAAGGATTGTATGGATAAATTCATTGACTTAATATAATAAATAATGTGAGTTGATTTGATCTAAGAATTGTAAAGAATTAGATGAATTGTAAAACCTTTGAAAGGCTTGCGTTCAATTTTCGCAGTAAAAATATTTATTATTATTATTAGTTAATAACTTATACCACGGACAAGAAATTTAAAGTTTCAAAGGCCATGAGTTCAGGGGAGAGGATTCTGTTATTAATTCCTCCTGAAGCATTTCACGTTTATCATTCAAGAAGAAAAGCTAGTCGTCCTACGCCCCCAAAAACTATTGATAGGAAAGGGGAAGAACACTCCCTACTGTTTCTTGTTATTGTCGATCCGGAGATAATTTCGATCCGGAGACATTTCACTTCTAGTCTTATCAATATCCCAGCCCGCTACCAGCCCGGGCTAATTAACAGTCCTAAGAAAATACGCACGCTGATTGGTTAGAAGTCTTGTTTCTATAACTCGATACTGATAGAAACACAGAACTAGCACGAGCTGTTGACGTAATGATTACGCGAGCAAAGAGGATTTACAAGTTTTAAAACAAGTTGTTTTTCTTTTTTTCGGTCGCGGTGTTTTCTAAAAGAAAAAACTCGAAAAAGCTGTGGAAACACTCGCCTGCGGCTCATGTTCCCACAGATTTGTCGTTCTCCCAAACTTGCACTCGTGTTTCTATAACTCGATAGAAACACGGTAGATGTTTTCTATTTGCAGATATATATCGCGGATGCCGTGATGATGCGGATTTGTTATTTAAATTTTTGACACGTAAAATGCGTCTATAACTATGACAAAAATACCTCTAATCCATTTATCTTACCTCCTTCCATGAACTCATCCGTTAAGAAGCTCAATTGATCTCTGCCGAAAATCTCGAAATCACGCAAACTGAACTAGTCGCTACTTTTTCAGTCTTTGTCTTGCACTTTTAACTATTTTAGTCTCAATTCTTGCTGTTTTCTGTTCTTCTTACAATTTGTCGATGCTTTTCGCCAAAAAAGACATTAGAATTTAACATTACAATATTATTAGCGTGCGCTCCCGGGCTACCAGCCTATATTCTAGTGAGGTCACTCCGGAGGAAAGGCGAATGAGTTAACACTGCTTATTACGTTTGAAGCAATTGTATCAGTTGTCAACACCGCTGTTGTCGAAGCAGTTCCAAAGTTTACCCACCACAGTAAATGTGAATGCTTAACAGTTAATTACTTCGAACATTTGTCTCTGTGATCTCTCGGCTGTGACGGCCAGTGTGAGCTTTAATTACAAATTAAAGCTTAGCAGCAGTTCTTTCCTAAATACTGAAACTCTGGTGATATGAACCAGGCGGCCCCAACTCGAATCGAAAAAGTTGACCGTTCAAATTACCTCTATTGACCCTGAAGGCTAGTATGATTCGCACATACCTTACCCCTTTTCAGAAGTGTTGCCATTTACTGAATCCCACAATATTAAATACAAATCTAAAATCGTAAACTCGTGCTTCGACCATACCACCGTACTATATTATTTGCAACTTCATCAGGATAACATGCATGACCTAAAAGATGCAGTTCAAAACTTGGTTCCGAAACAAAACATCAACGGAAAACGGAAGTCCAAGAGCTCTAGTATACAACACATTTTCTGAGCAAACGATTTCTGCCAATGTTCTTATCGAAACTGGTGTACGTGAAAATGACTGGAGAAAGAGCTTTATCAGTAAATTAGTTATGGAAGCTGATTAGTTTCACCCGTACACCCATATCGCTAGCCATTAACTCGCTTGAAAGAGTAAAGAATTAAACTGAAAACATGTTGTGGGGACGTGATTACAATACATTTATAATATTTCTCTCGGGTGCCTCATAAGAAATGAGAAGCGGTAAAAGTGTGGCGAACTCATAAACTCACCAACTTGGACCTCAGACGCTTGAGTTTGCTTCTTTGTGTATGAAACGTTATCAATTCTCAGTCTTGGCTTGTGAAGGTTTTGCTTGGAGTGTGCCAGTCCTGTGTATGGACAAGATGAAAAAGAAGTTAATTAAAGAGGCGAGCACTTGCGAAAGGCGATATCCCGCACATTTAAGTGGCTCTTTTGGAAACCTCCTTTAAGAATGCTAATACGACAAAAGCGCATTATTAAATTCGTGTCCAATGCCAAAAAACTGCCAATTTAAGTCAATAGCATTCCTTTGAAAAGTGCTTTTATTTCCTTGGAATTTGACTGTTGACTTTCCAAATTGATCAATCGCAGTGATGAAAATGCCGCAATGGAATTGAAGGACATTTGCACGATCTGTTTTTCATTTTTAAGAGTCTGGAGGTCAAATGGATAAACTTTGCGAGTTATTCAAGTGTTTTCGTATCGGTTCAAGCGTTGGAAATGAGCGATAGCCCTCAGCATTATTTGTCGTTTGTGATATCATGCTAAACGTTGCATTAATTGGCCCTTTGACGCCTGCCAACGAGCGCGGAAATTGGGCAATACTGGTTTCAGAGAACGCTGTGAAATTCTACTTACGAAATCGGCCCATATTAGCATGGTAACAATAGTAACATTTCAGGATTGTAGCAGAAACACAAACTTAAAACCATTTAATATTGCGTAACTTAAACAGTACCACACCGAAAAGTGCTGCTCTGTAGCTGAGTCATATGTTTCATTTGTACCGCACCTTCGAATGAATTTCTTTCCAACTTCAGAAAACGGTTAGTAGTTCATGTTTTTGGCCGAGTCATTAAACTTCCTCGCTTACCTCAGTTACTCCTTTATATTTCAGCGAAAAATGCTCTGTTGTGAATACTCAAAATGAAACTGATACTTTCGACTCACAATGCAATTTTTGTTAAAGGAGATTTTTGGATAAATCTGTTACAAGATTGAACTGTTAAACGTGTTTGTGTCGGACGGGTCTACAGACGTACTCAGCACTCCACCACAGAACAGACCAAACAAATTTTCAAGACTTGAATTGTTTGCAAACTAAGGCAATTTAAAAAAAAAGGTATAAACAAAACTGACTGTGGACCGACAGAAAACGTAATCAAGTTCAACTAGACGTTTCAAATCGTCAAGAGTTAATTGTTGTCAGGACAAATCTTGCTTCAAATAACGGAAACTGGTAAAACGATTTTACTTACATTTACATTAACTCAGAATTCTTTTTAAAACAATTATACCGATAGGGATTTCGAGAAAACATCGCTGAGATTCCAATTTTGGATTTCAAAGTTTGACAAATGTGTGTGTGGAATGAAAAGTGTCATCTTAACCAACCCGTCTTGAACGTTTCGTGTGATATTGCATTGAGCGCCTCGTCTTTTTTTGCACGTATACATAAAACCGCAAAGCAAGAATTAGGGAGCTTAAGAAATCAACGGCGAAGGCAACGAAAATGTCGTTTTTGTAACTCTTTCGCAATTATTCCAATTCGTTTAACATGAAAAATGTTGGCTAGCTGTCCAGAGCCCAAATTACTGTGAACGATGTTAAAGAGCAAAGAAAAAAACAAGAAAAACTTGTCGTCATACGCTCACGTTCTCGAGCCAACCCAAAATTTGGTCATTTCAAGTTGTTGTTTAGCAAAGGACGGTAAAGAAATGTACCAAAATGTAAAACGCACCACGTGCAGAGCGATTGTTTTTGCTCATGAAGCCTATTGTTTTGCGACGTTTTCGTTGCCGTCTCCTTCGTCGCTTCTTAAGCTCCCTATTGGCAAGGAGACCGCTTCTTCTCTCCAGTTTGTTCTCACGTTCACATTGATACTTCTCTGTTCTTGTGGCAGCGTTTCTTTCGTTTTCCTAATCGGTTTGCTTGGATCAGGAGGATACTTTTAATTTGCGCTCGAATTTCGTGATTTTTCAGAGGAACAGCAAGGCTGTCAGAAAGACGAGGGTATTTGTCAAAGCTGACAAAACCTGATGTCTACAATAATTACATCGATTTGAAAGATTTGAAATCAGTGTCAGGGTTATCACTTTAAAGCAAATAGCTCGTTGGAACAAGCACAATTGTCAAACTCAGCGTCACGCCGGGCCAAGCTCAGTAGGTTTCAACAAAGACAGTGACCAAACACTGTTTCTCAAAACGCTTCCTCGATCAATCTACCATTACCTTCTATAATTTTAAGACCACATACAAATGCAAGTGAATGTCGAATTAAGCTAGTAAACTGTTTTCAGAGACGTCATTAACGCATTCAGCGAAATAACTGTTGCTTGAAATCACTAGCTAACCCGAAAAATTCGTGCCACGCTTTCATCATAACCTGAAGCATGCTTTTCCAATCAGTCAACTTGCCATGAAACTTGACTCGGCTTTGCTATCGTCAGTGTCATTCGTAAGTTCTGATTGGTTGATTCAGTTCATATATATCAAAAAGATGAAGTTCAGTTTTTTCCAAGAAAACAGCCATCACAAACTTCATTTATCAATAAGATACTGAATGTAATTTGCATTTTTCTCAATAACCTCCTCAGGCGAAAGTAATTAACGAATGTCTGATAGACGTTTAGATGTCAAATCCGAGTTTGCAGGCAAATATTTTTTATGGTTTTGAAAAAACTTTAACGAGGACAGTTTGCTAGCAAACGTTTTAACCTTTCGTTTTCTTCTGCAAATCCTTTCTGTTGCCTCAAATCAACCCAGTGCAGTTAGATTTTGTTCAATTAAAAAATAATAAGCACACGACAAGCCCCCAATGAAAAGCAATTCGCTATTAGCCGAGTGGAAGAAAACTGACTTATTTACAAATGTTCGGGAATAAAAATGAAAAAGCAAAACTACACTGATTTTTCTATAGCGGAGGCTATGATTTACTGATATGTGAAATTTTCTAAACATTTTTATGCATGTATACATTTCCTTTTTTCATATCTTCCATGCAAATCACACCAGAGAACTTCGATTTTTTCAAAAATTGCTCAGAATTTGTTTTATTTGACAACCGGGGGCTGTGCTATCACTTGTCATTCTGTTATTTAAGTCTATCATCTGCCGGGGTAAAGTAAAGCGATTTTATGAATTTTGTAGCTAATAACTGCAGACCGGGAAAAAATTAATAGCTTCAAGTTAGCCTAGCCTTAAGAATTCAGAACTGCAAAAGTGTGCGAGCTGAGTCAACTTAGAATTGATGTTTCACATCACATTTGATGTCAAAAATGAACGATATCTTACCCTGTGGAGCTTAAATGTACGTCAGTTCCGTCTTTGATGAAACCCTCGGTGTGATTGTGGCTGTTTATATGAAAGCTTTTAGTAAGCAATAATCTTAGGGAAAATTTGGTTTGCTTTGTTAATATTTCGAAAGAATGTTGTTTCGGAAAAAGCGTCGTTAGACAAAGCGACGGCCGTTTGCAAAACAGAAACGCGAAAAAAAAACCTACCGACGAATCTACAAAACATAACTGAAAAACATGGGAAAGACCAAACCTTTTAGATCCAGATGTTTTAATATTTTGCAAACAATAATCGTTTAAAACAGCATTTATCATGAATGGAAATGATGCCATGCTATACATATTTGAGAATCCCTACAGAGTTAGGAATTTGGCAACGTGATGAACAATTAAAGTATTTTCGATAATATTTTATCGGTTCTCTTCAAAATTGCCTGGGGTATTTGGCAAAGTAAAAACAAATACCCCCCTTCTTCAACCAAACAGGAACTGAAAGCATATTCTAGATTTGCAATTTCGTTTTCTTTTTCTGAGCGCCTTAAGGCTTGTGGTTTTTTGTTCAATTAATGCAAGCGGTTTGTTTGTCGATTTTGTAACGTTGCGGCTTTGTACAGCAACAAACGGGTCTTAATATAAACGATACTTTTAATCCATTAGTCGGTTCACTCAAGTATACTGCACAAGATCCCGAGCACATGTAAAATCTGGCCTCCTATTGGACAACAACTATCACGTGACGTTACACCCTTCCTTTTGTAAAGAAAGAGAAAATGGAAAATAACTTTTACTACAATAACGATACGAGTAACGGTCTTGAAAATTTCCTTCTGAGTAATAAACACAACAATGCATTAACAAACTATGAGCCCAATAAATGTCAGCGAAATGGGCCAAAGTTCAAAGTTCCTGAGTTGCCATAAAACATAACGCAAAGTTCAATGTCTCTTAGTAAAGCTAGGTCATCTTAAAGTCCTTGAAACGAGCAGGTAACTTAATCTCACGTCTGCTCCTAGTTGCTGCGACTACTCCTGCAGGTGGATCTTCCACAGGTGCTGGTGCTGGTACTGTGGGACTCGAAGGTGGAGTAGAGAGGTCTGCTGATGCTTGTTGGGGTGGTTGTATGGGTGGCTCCTCAGAGTCCTTTACCGCCTCTTCTGCTGCTGGTGTTGATGTAGCCGTGATCGTTGAAGGCCCAACCTCCACTTCCGGAGTGTGTATAGCTGGAGGTGGATTGTACTTCTTTAGGTGTCTTCGGTTTCTCCGGAAAACTCTTCCATCTTCAGTGCGTACTGCATATGATCGCACATCCACTTGGTCTTCAACTTCAGCTTTCTTCCACTTTCGAGCTTGGGGACTCGGTAGCATTACAACAGCATCACCTCTGCGTAAGGGCGACAG
>OX419345.1:1547500-1625000 GCA_948470475.1 Galaxea fascicularis | reverse complement strand
ACAAGTGTTCTGTCAAAACAAATATGTTGAATCCCTGTCAACATTGCACACTCGAATTCACACTGACAGTTTAGCGCCAAAGGGTAGGTCATGCAAAACTTACCCCTGAAGTTAGTCAGAACAGGCCCTGCTTCTCAGTCACGTCTTGATGAGTATTGTGTTGTTCTATGCGTATTTAAAGAGGCGCCAAACATATAAATTGGAGAGCAATGAATTAATGTAATGAAATTAAGGGCATTAACGACTTATGAATTATTTACATCATGCATTAACGGCTAGGCCCATTGTTAATGGTTTTCGCGTTGTTCTGACAATTAAGCGGTAGAAAATGTGTTTTACTTGGTTTCCCATTTACTTGAAAGCTGCACATGCGAATCAACAGAAACTTTCGAGAAACTAAACCCAGTTGTAATTTGAAAGATATTAATGGAATTGTTTTCATTAATATCTAAGTTGTTACAGATACAAAATTGCTCAGCCGGGTTCGATTTGGTTCTAGAGTGTTTGAAGTGCTCACTAATGCACTTGTAATTAATTGCTCTACGCGTGACCTCTTACCTTTTGTTATAAATGATATTATTAAGGGATGTGATGAAAGTTTTCTCCTGTTTTTTAATTTTTTAAACAAGACAGCTGAACAAACGCGAATTTGTCGTGGTCTGAAATTCTGTTTTTGTGTCCCGTAAGTCGCCTTTATTGTTGGATAGAGGAAGTCAACATTCAAACAAAGTAACAAAATTTGCCGATCCTTAAAATGAAATAAAAAAAGAGAGTGCTGGAGGATGAACCAAGGCGTAAGATGCAGCGAAAAAAGAAGTTTACATTTTCGATTCCCTAGCTCTGAGCTGCCCTCAGCTGTTTGTGCAGTTTTCCCGCGCCGCCTCATCTTCAGAGTGAGACTTTTTGGGCAGATAGGACTGGGGCGGGTAACAAAAATGGCGGCTCCGTGCTTAACAAGAAGACAAAGGAAAAACAGCTGAAACGAATGCATTGGAAATGAAAAAGGCCATTTTAAAAGACCCTACTTAATATTAAGCGAGAGAGTGAAATTTTGTACGAGGTGGATTCGTCGACAATGGAAGAAGCTGGAGAGTATTATGTCGGAAGTAGAGATTCAAGTTAGTAGGCTTGTTTTTTTTAGAGCTTTGTGTTACGTTGTTAGATAAGCTTAAGACTTATCTAAAGCCTTTGATGATCAGATCTCGAGAGGAGAGGGTGCGAGTGAAAATATGTACTTTAACTTGACTTAATAAAGTTAGTATGGGCGAGGTCAGTAACTAGGTGAACGCTGATTAAAATCGCATTATTTTAATAAGCAACGGCCACAGTTTCACCTCCTGCCGAGTTCGCCCCGTTCGAATTCGTTTCCCATAGATAGTGGAAAGTAAATGTTTGAAACAAGTTGTAAGTGAGACGTCTTGACTATATTATAAAACAGCACTTACAGAGAACAATCTCGGCTTGGTTCATTCATTTATTTAGTTCTCATTCACTTTGCATTGCATTACGTTATTAGACGAGTTATTGTGGAACAGTGTTATGGTTACGAGGTCAAACTTGGGGCAAACTGGACTGGGGCAAACTCTATAAGGGGTGAAGTGCATTCATCAATGCTGTCCCCGGAATGGCTTCAATTCGATGCTGATTCTATTGATTTCAGAAGTTCCTGACGGTTTGTCCACATTGCACTTGTTCAACAAGTTGGAATAATAAATCCGCTGCAAAGAAGTTACAGTTATGTCGACATAGTTGTATCTGCAGCCAATTTGGCGCTGCGTAGCTCTCTCTTGTGAGCTTTTCTGTGCATCAGGGCTTGGAGGGTAAATGAAAGGGGTGGGATTGAGAGATTACACCAGCCCAGTATGTTACTGTTGTGGAGGTCAAAATCAGTAAGAAAACATTATGGTGTTTTACTGTTTGCAGCGAGCCTGTTGGATTCTGAAACATCTGATTATGTTAGCAGTCATCTGGCAGACGAGCTCCAGCTTGTTCAACCTAATTTTGTTGAGAGGTACTATATGTTTCAGTCACTTAAATATTTAAAACACTGCACGCTAAGTTTGGTGGAAAACTAACATTCCTGAAAAAGTTCAAAGCCCTTCCCTCAAGTGTCTTAGAAGAAATATATTTCAAAGGGATTGCCCCAAGCATCACTTACTGCATCGCTATCTGGGGATCTTGTTCACCGTCTACATTTAATATTCTGGAACACTTACATCTAAAAGCAGCCAAACTAATTCATAAACTGCCCAGCGAAACTTCTGACACTGACGTTCTTGACCTTGTAAAATGGAAACCTCTAGTCTATATCTATAAACGTAGGATAGCTTCCATAATGTACCAGGCCTATCATAATAGCTTACCCGATCAATTCTCAACACTATTTGAAACTCGTAACATCAATACTAGTTATACCCTAAGACGTATAAATCACTTCTCACATGTACGGTACAACAGCAACATTGGCAGAAATAGTGTAAGGTACAGAGGACCCATTGTCTGGAATACTATACCTAAAGCCATCAAGGATGCTTCCTCCTATCAACTTTTTAAACAAAAACTTAGACAGGCCTCAAAGATACTGGACCAAATTCAATTCAAAAAAGAGGCCTGTATGATATCATCAAAACAATGAGACTTTTTATACTTTTAGTCTTAAATTTTTAGAAGTTTTATTATTCATATTTAAGTTTTGCGTGTAAATATGAATTTTAATTGAGTTGCTGGCAGGTCCACACCAGCCTTCGGGTTGCCACAAACCGACCTGCCTTACCAAAAAGTATATGTATGTATGTATGTATGTATGTATGTATGTATGTATGTATGTATGTATGTAATCCTTTACATCCCAGTAGTGATCACCATCTAACTTCTTTTTACTATGTCACTGGTTTGTCAGTAACACAGGACATGAGAATACAGGAAATGATTACCAGAAATCAGTTGAATTAATGTTTATACAAATTCTCCCCACATGTAACATATGAAATGTGTTAAAACTGTAATTATAAAGGAGAATATATATACACCTTATTCGATGGTTTAGCATGTAATACGTGCGGATATTTTGCGAGTTGCGTAGTATTTTTCGGAGCCCTGCAGGGGCGAGGAAAAATACGAGCAATGAGCAAAATGTCTGCTTGTATTATATGCTAAACCATCGAATAAGAGGTTTATTATTCCACTACAAAAAAAATGTTATTTTGCAATTAGCTTCTATTTTTTTGGTAAGAGTATTCAGAAACGCCCTGATTCCACTTGTGAAAATGACGTTAACAATGAACAAAATGTTGGCGGGTATTATATGTCAAACCATTGAACGAGAGGTTGATTATTCTACTGCAAAAAAAAATTGTTTTCTTGGCTTCTATTTTCTGGTAAGAGTATCCACAACATCCTGATTCTGTCTGTGCGAATGATGTTAACAACATGAAAGCCAGTTAAATGCTCTTTATTTAAATGCTCCTTCATCCGCCGGTATTCGCCCTGTTGTAAACTGGTTAAACTAGGACACTACAGTGTATTACGGCCTCGTATTTTGCGCCTTCTCTTGACCTTATATGGTAAAATGACGTAATAGTGAAATAATAAATGTTGATATTGGGGATTATAAGGTACTCAGCATAACAAATGGTCACTCACATGACTGGATTTCATTTACAGACTTAAAGGTTAGCTTGTATGACTACAGGAAAGTACTGCTGCTTTAAGATTTCATCTGAAGACTCAAATGCTGGCACAAGCCCTGGCACTGCATGAGAAAGTACTGGACCTGTTCAGAAGTCTGCTCAGTAGTTTTTATTCAAGTGGTCTCTCTGTGGACATGAGTTATTTACAAAATGTTTCTCTTTCATATTGCTTTTATATTTGACAGCTCTTGTTGTCCACAAATGCCCTTCTTGTACCTGATAATGGTTGCCTGCATGGCTGCATTAGGTGGAGTGCTATTTGGCTATGACATTGGTGAGCATTTATTAATTTTGTCTGATGTCATTTTATGTCCTTTATTCTACATGTAACCACTGAAAAAACATCAGTTTGTATAAATATATTATGCATAGCTTGGCACATGTGCCAACTCTCCTGGAGTATCCGGGAGTCTTGCAGATACTATAAAATAAATCTCCTGGTCTCCTTTGTGGGTCACCACATCCCCCTACTACTATTTGCAGGCATTGTGTCAGGAGCAATTCTCCAACTGAGGAAAGAGTTCCATCTGGATTGTATCAAACAGGAGATGGTTGTGAGCTCCATGTTGTTGGGTGCAGTTCTAGCATCATTAACTGGAGGTACCTTACCTTACCTTACCTTACCATGTACCAGTACATGTTGTTTGTCAAAATAAATTTCAGGTCAAAATGAATTTTCTTTGTTTCCTAACCCTATTTAGTCATGGATCATGATTAGTAGGGTTTGGAGACAGAGGAATTGAGAATCAAACTAAGCTGAAATCATTTCCACCTGCAACATACACGTGGCAAGTACAGTGAAACCCTGCCACATGACCACCTCGCTATTATGATAACTTTTTTTAGGCTTGAACTGCAAAAATTCACTAAATATTTTCTTATTTCATAACCCCATTAATCCAACCACCTGTTAATGCAACCAAATTTTCATGGCCCAATGCTGGTCGACTGTTAACAAGGTTCCACTGTAAAGTCATTAAAAGTATCCCATTATCTATGAACTTGTGGACTGTCTATCTAATTTATCTATTGTCATTTAATTTTCTCATCCAGGATTTATTGTAGATTTTATTGGAAGACGCATGTCAATCATCATCAATGCTGTAGTATTTCTCACTGGAGCAATTATCTTGGCAATTGCACCTTCATTTGCGGTACTGGTATGTATGATCAGATCATGACTAAATGAAACTGTTGAAATGAAGATTGATCCTTGTAGTTGTGAACGCAATTTATGCAATTGCATAAAGAAGCCTTAAAAAAAATTGAAGACTTCTACAGGGTTTGAACCCGTGACCTCGCAATTCCAGTGCGATGCTCTAACCAGCTGAGCTATGAAGCCACTGACATTGGGAGCTGGTCAAGTGTGGGTTCCTTTGTAAACCTCGTGCACTATTTCAAACCTGTTTCAATCAGTAATGAGATTGGCCAATTCATGACAGTGAGGGATGTGTGTTATGAGGAAAAGGGAAATTTGGAGTCTTTCCCTGCAAAGAACATGCCACCAAGTATATTGAAATGTGCCCTTTAAATTGGCAAACCTTATTGAAGGTAAGAAAATGACAAAATCCCAGTCCTAAATCTCTTTTCCATTTTTTCAGGTGATTGGTCGTTTTGTAGTTGGATTTGGCGTTTCCTTGTCTGCCATCGCTGAGTGTATTTACATCTCTGAGATTGCTCCTGCAGTGAGTACTTTCAGTCTTAACAGTTTTAAGCCTGTCCGATCCCCAGGCTAGAAATACTTTAATTCCCACATGAGAAATACATTATTGATACAGTGTTGTGGAGGCTGGGTTCCAGTAAAGAATAATCATTCATACCCAGAACCCTACAGAAGCTTATTGGAAACTACTAGTATGTTGAAGTCCCTGAAAAAAGGGTGGGGTTCTCAGGTCAAAAATTTGGTAGTGAAAAGGCAAGGATATTTTGTGGTACAACAATTTTTTGGGGGGCAGGGGTTGGGGAGGGGTGGGGGGAGGGTTAAGATAAGATAAGAAGTAAGATATGATAACTTTTCTTATACACAGTATTTTCATCAGCTGAATTACGTATTATCAACTAACTCACTATCTACTTAATTTGCAATCACAAGAGAATAAATCCAATCCAATCTAGCTTGGTACAAAGACACAAGATTAAACTGAACTGTTACATTTTTATTTCTCCATACAGAAAAGAAGAGGGTTGTTGGTGTCTTTCAATGAAGTTGGTATCTGCATTGGAATTCTGTTGGCCTATTCAGTTAATGTTGTTTTCATTGGTTTGCCATCTGGTTGGTAGGTCTTGCTGATTACTGTCTAGGGATCTGTTTCTCAAAAGTCCTGAAAACTTTTCGGGCCTGAAAAGTCTTTTACTATGATTTCAAGATTTGTAAGGGCAACTTTGTTGCAAAATTTTATTCTTGGAAACATCTTTGTTTTCAAGATATGTAGGAAATTATGGCACCCAAAATAGGCCCGAAAAGTTTTCAGGGGTTCCGAGAAATGCATGCTTGGACCTCAATCATCACGGTTTTCATAAACATTGCAGTGAAATGAGTCTCTGTCTTACATGTATATCGAGGGATCTTGTTTCTGTGGTCTGTATTCAATTTTATACAACATCTCCATAGTTTTACTTTAGCACAGAAAAGCTGTAACAGTGGCAACAATCCTACAACTAGTGATCAGTGAAGTTTCATGACCCTTATAGGTTTTGCCTTGGTCCGGATATTTTCATCCAAATTTACTGGTTTCTTTGTGAAAAGAAAAAAAATAAAATACATGTATGTAGTGTTCCAGATAACTTTCTGGAGTCTAGGGGTCACAGAAGATTTCAAGGGGTCAGTAGACTAGGCAAGTCAGTGTGTCAGGTCAGGGAACCAGCTATCTTGGGTTTTTGACTTAAGATCCCACTCTTATTAGGAACACTGTGTTTGTACATCAGTTATATGACAAGTCAGAACAAAGGATCGTACACTGTAAATTTGGCTCAAGTCAAATAAACAGAAAAGTTCAGAGCTCTTGAGGGCTTCAAGCCCCCAACTCAGAATGTTTTCGGCAGGTTGGTTTCTTATAAACATTTGAAAAGCAACTTCACCTTTTATGTCAGTGGCCATTCCTGCATAATACTGATTACTGTGAGTGTCTTGGAGATCTGACCTCAAGTTTTGAACACTTGAACCTTGTCTGACAAGACACCACTGCATGTATAGTTCTCTTGCACAGCCAAATGTAATATGCACTGATAATTACTTTTCGCCTGGTTTCTTGTAGGCGCTACATGTTTGGTTTGTCCGGCATCCCAGCCGTGATTCAAGGTGTAGGAATGTTCTTTTTACCTCATAGTCCAAGGTGGCTTATAGTGAATGGACAAGATGAAAAGGTGCCCATGATGATGACAATGACTTTATTTTTCAACTTTATTTTCCGGCGAAAAGGGATCACAATGTTTATGAATTAGATTAAATTTAAAATTAATTTACAGAAAAATTTATTTTAGAAAATCAAAAAAAATTGTCAGAAAAAAATTAATTTGTCTGACAGTCTTCACTTAATTTAGCCATCAACTCCCAAAAGTGAGAAGCACATATAAATTCTCCTTATGATATCAATACATTGTCCAGCAGGCAGGTAATGAGAATAGACAAACTTATCAGCCAGAGGGTGTTATCTTGATATAACCCTAAATTCTCTGAACTAATGTACAGGAAACTGTAAAGCAGCTAGAAAGGAGAATTAATAATCCGATCTTGGTTAACCAACTGAAAATCTTCTTGTATTTCCGACCTAAACCTTTAAAACAAATGCAATACTGTTAAAATACCGCTAAGGTTACATCATGCCAACCTTGTGATGTGAGAGTCTGCTTTTGTAGTATAAATACCTCTTACTAACCGAGTTTGAGGTCCGTACTGTAAGTTACGGACCGAGTTTTTTGCGGGCCAGAAATCTACTGGAAAAAACGAGTACGGACCGAGAAAACGAGGTTAGTAAGATATTTAGTATATCTTTGAGATTAGTCGGGCGCGCGAGAAAGAAAGCTTTCAAATATAGCGGGCCGTACTTTACTTTACGGCCCGCTAAATTGACCAATCACAGCGCGCGTACTAACTGAGAGATATAATAAATCAAGAACATGAATAAACTAAAAACTGGTACGGTATGAAAACTTGTGCTGTTTTGCTATGAAGAAATGACAAAAGTCGGCTTATTTGTTGGAATAACCAAACCTGACCACTTTACCAATTTGCATCGCTTTAAGGTTTTCATTTTCTCGCAACTGAATTTTCCTTTCCGACAACAAAAAATCTTGAATTGATTGGTGATCGCTCAGAAAAGGAGAAGTGCAAAGAACAACAACAACATTTTATTTGTAATATAAATTTACGGAAGAAAAAAAGTTGTTTTTGCAAAGTTTCAATTTTTTATTCACACAAAATCATATAGTTACTTACATCTGGTTTATTACATTACTAAAGAAATTGAACAAACAAAATTAAAAGCAAAATGGCACAATTGGGCTGAAGAAAAAAGGGCGAGTGCATAATTTGACAAATGAAATAGCAAGGGTTGAGGAGACCTCAGAAATCCAAAGGCTTCTACAAGGAATTTCCCTCCGGTTACTATCAGGGTTCAAACGGGTCCTGGAAATCCTGGAAAGTACTGGAATTTTATTCTGGCATTTTCCAGGGCTACAACGTCATGGAAAACGGTAGACAATCCCGGAAAACTGTAAAATCAAGTGATTAAGTTTTCTTGAGAGACATTGAGGAGTAGCCAGATGAGATAAGAAGATCTAACAACTGAAAAAACTCCTTTAGTCTGGAAAATATCTGAAATCCTGGAAGTTTGTTTCTGAAAAAAGGTACGGACCCTGGATAGGTTTACTGTATCAAAAAAAAAAGATCTTTTTGGAATTGGCTACAAAACAAAGTGTTATATGCTTTGTAGAAATGTTATTTTTTTTTATCGTTATTTCTGTTTTCGTTGTCCAGGCTTGTAAGATGATTCAAAAGCTGCGCTGGGTCGGAGATCCATTTGAGGAGCTAACGAAAATCAAATCTGGACTGAAAGTAGAATATGTATGTATGTACAATGTGATCCATTACTATCCAACTCCACTGATTGCTATTCCACTAACGCGCGAAAAGAGTACGTTAACGCCGTAAAGCAGGAGCTGTACAGCATGGGTTCCTGTGCACGGTCGGTCGGTCCTTTCACAGGCAGCCCAAGGGTATTGTGTGTGTAATCCGATTTTGAAGGTCACTACTTCAAATTTCTAAAAGCAAATCTCTCTTAAATATATGAAGTCTATTGTTTTTATCTATTTGTAATAAGTCACCTTTTAGTCAACTAAAGTTAGTATTCCGGCTTGCATTATTAGGCGCAATTTTCACATTCGTGGCTAGATTTTATAGTACACAGTACTCT
The DNA here is from genome assembly GCA_948470475.1 of Galaxea fascicularis. Classification (NCBI taxonomy): domain Eukaryota; kingdom Metazoa; phylum Cnidaria; class Anthozoa; order Scleractinia; family Euphylliidae; genus Galaxea; species Galaxea fascicularis. The sequence goes on along the minus strand of OX419345.1, from coordinate 1,615,900 downwards.
TAGGAAGTAAAATCGACGAAATGGTGTTAAAAACGGTGAGTGCTTAAAATTCTAGCCACGAATGTGAAAATTGCGCCTAATAATGCAAGGAATGTTAACCTTAGTTGACTAAAAGGCGATTTAGAGATTTGCTTAAATTAATTATTTCTTCGAAATACATATTAGAAATGTTTAGTGGCGACCTTCAAACCCCGATTACACACACAGTACGCTTGGGCTGCTTGTGGTCTTTTGAACTGAAATTTGTCTATGTTCGGACTTTGGACGTAGCGTTTCGGACTTTGAACTTCAGACTTTGGACTTCGGACTTCGGACTTCGGACTTACTTGACGTCCGTCATAATTCAGATTTGACCCATGCTTTCAAGTTTTGAGTCTGAAACGTTTTGCTCCGCGCTTTTGCTTTAGATTTGCTTCGTTACTTCCTCCCTCTGGTTGTTAGCTAACCTCCTCAGCCGCGAATGACGAGCAAGACCAAAGCAGCCTTGTCGCTTCGCTCTGGTTTTCCCATGCGTGTGTGACGCCGTTAATTTATTTAATTTACTGGTAATTCAACGTGCTATTGTTTTTGGTGCCGTTTGAGCTAAGCACATATAATCTTGTTTTCGAAAATGAAGTGCTCTTTTTCTTGTTGATTCGGATCAGGTCCCTGTGCTGGTTGCATCCTTACGTGGTTGGCCAGAGAAATGGACTACTCTGGTTTTGAGGCAATTCAAGAATCGCTCATCTATCTTTTAAGAATGGCTTTGCAACTCTACGTGTGCTATACTCGCTTAAGTGCCTGAAATATTGCGCTTCAGTAGTTTGCTTTTATGTTGTCTAAAAATATGAATTACAAAAACTCTATTCAAAAACATACACCGAAACTTGAGACACTAAGTAGACAAGGAAATTTTTATCTGGTTATTAAAAAGTATTCCGGCTTTTCGATGCTCTCAGGGACTTCACGTCTTCATGTTTCAGTTATAGATACCAGGTTTTAAAAGAATGTGTGATATCCTGGGACTTTTCTCGAGTCTTTTGCACAATATACGAAATTTTTTCTTCAGCGGACAAAACTTTTCGTTATGTGAGTGATTTACTCGCACTCATCGTAAGTCTGCAGATCGAAATAGTAACAATACCTGCCCATTTTTGTCAAGTAAAACAACAACAACAACAACAACAACACCGATTATCACCGAAAAAGCTGTCTTCACCTCTCTCTCTCTCTCTCTCTCTCTCTCTCTCTCTGTAGCGAGACATGTGAACGCGTTGAACCCTTTGTATTTGTGAGCATTTCACTTGCTTCCTGCAAGAATACCACGTATGACTCGCAACAGCTAGTGGGAAGTTGGAACAGCGATGTCTAGAGTCCGAAAGTCATAAGTCGGTATGATGCAGTGCAAAGTTCGAAGTTTGAAGCTCATAAGTCCGAAGTCCGAAGATTGAAGTCCAAATCCTCAGTCCAAGTTCTGAAGTCCGAAGTCCAAAGTCCATACACAGTTCAAGGTCTAAAAGCCAAAGTCGGAAGTAAACAGTTCAAAGTCCAAACAAGTCTTAGGGCGAAAGTCCAAAGCATCTTTTCGGGCATTTAATATAATTAATTTTAGACTTTTTACGATCAGTTATTTCCCCAACAAGTGTCCCTTAGCTAAGTTAGACTAAGTTAAACCATTTAAGTGATAAGAGGATGCTCTTAGCAGATTGAAAGATCAGATAAAAAGTGGATTTCTGGCGATCTGAGTGTATAGGGCCACCAAATGTTCTCTTCTGATAAACTGTATCTAAAAGAGTAGCAAGGGTACCCCACAGAGTAGGGAATACAGGGATGCACCCCCTCCCGTCAGGGGGTTCCTTATCACCTTCGTAGTTTGCGAAAAGGTGGCGAAATTTGCAAACACGTTAAGTTTAGCATTTAAAGGGAAAAAAACCAGGGTAACATATTGATCGTATTATCCGAAAGGGTATCAAGAACTGATTGGAAATATTGGCAGAAGCAACAAGATAAAACTTTAATGCGCTGCCGGTCTGTTGAAAAAAAAAAACAGAACAAAAATCAAAACATGTACAAACAAACCAAAGCCAACTAAAACGAAAGAAAATAAAAAGAATTAGACTGTACAATTTTTTCTTAGTTTTCGTTAAACAGCGCCCTTGTGATGATTGTTGACGCAATCATTTGTTTTGTGTCTGTGTCTATGTCTACCAAAAGATCGTTTTCACATGATGTCAAGGCGGCCATATTGGTGCACAAGGCTAACCCTCTGGGAATTGTACTCTATTTTTATGCAAATACTTACTTTTGTTTCATTAAACCAATATGGCCGCTGGTCACGTGAGTGAAAACGATCTGTATATGATTTACCTCGGGTGCTGTTGTGCTACTGTAATTAATTGCTTTTTGAGAAGGTCACAGAATGAACAGTCTGGGATTTTTGTCGCCATCATACGTAGAATGAAGGGTGTAGTTATGCCCACTTGCCCTGTTTGTTTATAGCGTTACAAGTTCACAGACCTGCTGAGCCGCATGGATAGCATGAGGAGAAGGATGTTTGTTGGCGGTGGTGTAGTGTTTCTACAACAGGTAAGACTAAAGACAGTGCAAGTTCGAAAAGCTTGTCAGAAATGTTGTGTAACAAATAGTTCAGCCGGACAGTACTGCTCGGCACCCCTCATTTGAGCTGTAACACTTGATGATTTTATCCAGTCTTGAAAGTTTGAAACCCTTGCATAGGATACATAACATCACCATAGGATCATAAACTGCATCATAAACCGCAACACAGGGAGGTACTGCTGCACACCATTCATTTGAATTGTCTCACTTGGGGATTTCATCTACAGACTCACCGGTGAGACCTACCCTCCCTCCCCTCGGGAAGGGGGGGGGGTGTAGTCAGCAAACTTTTATACGGTGAGACTTCGCCTTGAGGTCCAACCCCTCACCTTTTATAAACCATTTTTAACAGAAAAGAATGATACACCTTTCGTATATGGTACCTTGAATCATGGTACCTCTTTCACGTACCTACTCAGGAACACAGCGTCCCTAAACCCTTGGAATGAAGTTGTGAACGATTCTGCGGGAGAACATCAAGCATTATCGGAAAAAATGTTAACCAAAAAATACCTAAATGACATATTTCCGTACCCTTCATACCTTAAGCCTGAAAAAGGTACCCCTTTTGTGCGTAGCCTTCCTGTATTGGCCATTATAGGTAGTACTCCCCCGAGGACCCACCTTGTACAGCATATTTTAATATTTGCCCAGAAGAGTACAAGTGGCTGTGGGCTGCGGGTGTAACACTGCGCCCACCGATGCAGCTCTTCGTTTATTCCCTGACTAACAAATAAATCAATCGTAGTTCACAGGGCAACCAACCATTGTGTTTTACGCTTCAACAATCTTCCAAGCACTTGGTTTTCAGAGTGGTGAGAAGGCCACTCTCGCCAGTCTAGGGATCGGCATCGCTAAGGTATGGATGCTGGAACCCCTCTCTTACCTTGTCCTGGCTTTTAAACGGGAAAACTATAGAAATCTGTGCGACCATAAGATGTCTTTAGTAGAGACTAAAATGGGAAAAATACCTGGCATTGAAAGGTTTCTATTGCAAATGTCATGTTTCTAACAGAACGTTATATTCTGACTATTTATATAGGACCATTCCAGTCATTAATTGTATTTTTTTTTTTTGCTTTCGTTTCTTCAGCTTCTCAGTACAGTGATCTCTCTCAGCGCTGTGGACAAAGGCGGTAAGACTACTTTCTTGATGCTTTAAGTAATGTTTAATAAACGAGCAGCAGTGTTTTATTGAGTTTAAAATCAAATTAGCATACGAAAAAATATTATGTAGGAAATTATTATGCAAGAAAATCAAATCTCACACGTGCTTTGTATAAAGAATACTAATGAGCATGAAATTTTTATATAAAGATACCCACGAGGGAAAATACAATCAGCCCCGCTGTACTCTGGGACTGAAATCAAATGCCGCCCCCAGGCTCTTTAGTTAGACAGTGTTTTGTCGGGGTATAAAACACCTGCACGTGACTGATTTTAGTGGACGTAATAGGTTGTTAGGGTCATGAATTGTTAATGAGTTTTTGGATTATATTTTTCAGTTTTGTCTAAATTCCTTGATTATTTGTTCACTCTGTTTTCTTTCTGAAGGTCGTCGTCGTTTTCTCCTCATTGGCGTGTCAACAATGACCGTCAGCATTCTTACTCTTGGTATCATTGCTCATTATACATCACTGGGACAACCTGCAAGAAAGTGTGATTTCAATTCCACCACATCATTGCAAACAGCCACACCTTACAAGCCCACTTCATCTGACATCTCTACGACAAAAATGTCAGTATCTCCCACCGTGTTGTTTACCAATCCAACTGCGTCAAACACGACGGAAGTCGAGCCAAAGTTAGCTGGCAGAGGACTGCGTTATTTGACACTCAGTGCTCTCGTTCTGTTTGTTGCTGCCTACTCGTTCAGTTTTGGACCAGGTAAGGGTTTTCTTTCGAGGGAATGGGTACCATTGTGGAGGCCGATGCGTTTAGGGCGCATAGTTTGTTCACGTGGGCTAGGCATACTTAAGAGTTTTCGCGCCTTAACTTTTCACTTCAGTCCTCAGTTTCAGTCGCGTCCTTTGCATATTACTCTCGTCAGTGAAGTTTCAGTTTAGTTCTCGCTGTGCAAGAAACATTTGTCAGTTCATTCGTTTAGCCACTTCTCTTTTATGTTGTTGTTCATTTTCACTAATCAGTTTTATCATTTCTTAATTTCTAATCGAACCAGCACAACACCGCGATCGACTAAAGTCTGTTAATACATCATTTTGCGGGCCATGTAGCAGCTCTCGTGAGGTCTCACGAGATTGGCTTGCTACCCTTCTGGTGAACAAAAGAACAAACAACACAAACAATGGACCCTATCCCTAAAACAATAGAGGTGCTACACTATGCCTGCCAATGAAATTTAGAGCCTTACGAGAGCTGCTACAGTACTGCATTTTGCTAATGATCAGTTCCAAGTGAATTGTGAGTAGATTCAGTCCTTTGTGGGGGCAAACGGCCATTTAAAAACGTAATTTGAAATTCTAATTCTGACCGTTTGCCCCCACAAAGGACTGGATCTACCCACAATTCACTTGGAACTTATCATTTGCGAATTGGTGTATTCATTGTCAATTTCATTGTATTCACGGCCTTCGCCTGAGTGCAATCCTAATTCGATGAGTTCGAAAGTTCCAGTTAAGTGATAACGTCAAGCTTGATAGCTACAGCTTGTACTTTTCTTAGCTTTGTTGTACGCCCCACTTATAAATCATGCAAGCTTGAGTTCTAAAATTTAACACTCTTGTAGAACCTGAATTATGGGAATTTTTTACTCAGAGAAATAAGAAGATTTTATGTGAATACTGGGTCTTAAGCGGTATAGGTATATTCGGAATAACAGGCACCCAGTTTATTCTGGTGACGATAGCAGAATGACCAGAATACTGTTTACCCGAAATAAGCCGATTATACGTTCCTCAAGAAAAGTTTTGGAGTGAAAATTATATGTAGCCCGTCAAGTTCGTGACGTAGCACCGGAAGTCTGGTTCAGACGTTCGCCCCAGACTATTCTGCGCTTTGGTGTTGTTTCCTCTCCGATAAGGTATTCAGTTTTCAGAATATGCATTCTTGTGAAGTTTATGCTGTTTCTCATTTGTTTGTAGTGTCCTGGCTCTTGCTGAGTGAAATTTTTCCGGCCGGCATCAAAGGCAGGGCGGTTTCCATCGCCACGATACTCAATTGGGGCACAAACCTTATTGTGTCCTTGACATTTTTAGACATGCTCAGTAAGTGTCCCCTTTTTGGTCATTCTTTTCCTCTTTTTGGTCACTCCTGGGGGTGAGAAGGTTATGTTCTCTTGGGGTTCTCGATGTGTATGTATCTGAGCTGATTTCTTTTCGTATTTTCTAGGTACCTTTGGAACAACATGGACCTTTATTTTCTACACGATAATTTGCATTTTAGCAGCAATTTTCATTTATAAATATGTCCCGGAGACGAAAAATAGAACTTTGGAGCAAATTTCCGCAGAGTTCAATGCAAGGTATAAATTTTGTATACAGAATCCCTTATTTCAACTAACAAATTTGAACTTCTCTTACTGCTGAACAGTAATTTTACTGTGGTGCTGTTTATTGTGCGGTACAATGTGGCTCCAACGTTTCAGTCCAGAAGACGTTCTAAACTAAGGAAATCCTAAACTGTAGCCACACTTTGGTAGTACTTTTCTGTGGTTCTGTTTGCTATGCTGGACAAGTTGGTTCTAGATTTGGAGTCTGTGAACGATATTCCAAAGTGCAAATACTCATTCATAGCTGTTTAACTATGTCTTCTCAGATGCCATTTTATTTTATATCTTTTTAATCTAAATCCACGTAGTTATTTTTTTTGTTTATCGTCATGGACACACTGGTTATATGAGAGAATTTTGCGTTTAAGTTCGTTCTGTTTCTCTTTTTTTGTCCAAAGTTAACTTTTTTCATTAATAACGTTTTTATCACAGACAACCTGTACAAATATTACCCAAGAAGCTCTTGTGTTGTACGAAGAAAGAAAGGCGCAGGTTGAGGGAGAGGAGGGCCAGGCCTTCACCCAGTGAATCAACAACGGACAGGCTGCTCACTAACTCCTGTTAACATTTGCATTCACAAGCAGTTGCATCCCGCCTTCTTAGCAGGTAAGAGGCCGTGCCGTAACATATACATATGGTACACTGGGTTGTTTGGCTTTTTTCATTCATTCATTCAGTGGCTAAAAGATTTCAGGCTTCTTCGTAGCTTGTGGGAGAGATTCTATTAGCAGTGTCGCCCGCATTATGACACTGATCTATACGCCGGGTCTGGTTTCCCTTAAAATCTGTCTTACAGTTACCGCGGTAAGGGGAAAGTACCTTTCCTTAGCCTGCATGGCGGGCGTTCTAAGGGGAGGGAGAGGGTGTATTCGGGCGCGCGATAGCGCGCGCGAGAAGGAAGGACTCTTTGCGCTCTCGCGCCCCAAAACGACTGTAATGTTGTTAAATTCCCATCATTCTAATCATTCTCATTCTTTTTGTTCTCATTCTAGTATAGCGCAAAAAAAAAACGCACCCTAAGCCTATTGTTTTGCAGCGTTCTCGTTGCCGTCATCGTTGCTTGAGCTCCCTACCCTCGGCCCTCAATTTAAACCCGCTCTACGTATTTTTCTCCGTGTTTTCTGTGCCTCATCGCTACTATTTCGTCTTATTAGTCAGCGGGATGCACTTCTTGGTTGGACGAAATCTTCCGCAAGTGCGAGTGGTCGTCCAGAACACATCGTAGACGCTTGATTCCCTTAGAGTTGCCTCGTGTCCTTCTTCGATGTAGTAAAGACTGCAAGAAAAACAACCATTGGCACAAAGCAGATAACAACAGCTCCAATCACGTACACTGTCGTCTTGAGAACCTTGCTTTCTCTGGCAAATCTTTCAACCTTTTCTTGCGGCAGTTGTTGGGCTTTGATCTTCTTTTCATGGTGACGTGTTTCACGATATAGTATGGCGTACGAAAACACAACGAAAACAGTGCACGAAAACAAAACAACAGGTGTGACTAAGTTAGCAAAAATTGGTGTATTTGTTAACAGTTTTTTCACTACTTCGATGGAAAGAGCAGCGACCCAAAATGCGATCACTGCCATGATAATGTTTTTCTTTGTGAGGACGCGAGGGTAGTTCATGATAAACTTAAAGTCTCTCGAAAGTTACCAGCGTTGGTTGAAGCGAAGAAAAGACAGACAATGTGCGTGAGGAACTGTTAAACACGAAGAGAAGGTTGCTTTGGGTAGGCATGCTAAGACGTTTGAGTATCATCCAAGCGATGAATGATGGCTGTACTATCAGACCAGTTGCAGCATCAGTGACCGCAAGACAGGCCAGCAAGATATTGGTGTTGCTCTGGAGTCGTGGTCTTCTCTTCACCGCCATTATGACCAAGACGTTTAGTGAAACCGTGAAAGGACATATAATGCTGTTAACGATGACATTCAAGATTACGCTTACCCAGACTGGTACAGGCAGACCTGTTTCTCCTCCCACGGAGGTGTGGGGAAAATTCCAAGCCGTCATGTTAGTCATGTTGTGAGGAAGGCGTTGTGAGGAAATCTGGTCTGGATTATGCCCTCTTACATGTTGTCCTGCTACTTCCGTGTGTGTTTTTTGTACTTGCCCCTCAGAAAAATTACTGGTCTTGACGTGCGTACTTTTAGAAACATGCTTCCGCAATGTTTGTGTTTTGTCTGTCGTTGTTGACCATGCACAAGGATTACATATAACAAAGGATTTTCAAGACCTTGGTAGTTCAAGACAACAACAGATAACATTTTTAAAGAGAACAAAATAGGGAAGTGAAACCTTAAGTACTGTCACTACTTCCTTTGATACTCAGTCACTAGACACGTGTCTTCTGCTGATGTTTTCCCATCTTTTAATTGTTTTGGCACAAAGCAAACAGTGAATGTTCTTCCTTATTGACCGGCAATTTATGTACAAGTGCTTAATAGGCCATTTCCGAGTTCATGTCTGCCTCCTCTTCAAAGCGAGTCTAAGTGCGAAGTTTTTGTGATGGTAATTAGTTCTACTTTACATATGAATGAAAACTAATTTTCATAACAAAAACTTTGCACTTAGACTCGCTTTGAAGACGAGGCAGACATGAACTCGGAAATGGTCTATTAGTTGTTAGTTTTCTTTTTTCCTGTTAAAGGAAAGGCAACAACCCTCGCGCTTTTTTTCTCTAGTGTATACAACACATAACCGAATATAGTAGGAACATAATGACATGAACATATCGACATAAGGATAAAACTAATTTTTTCTTTACGCCATTATGACTGTTATGTCGTTATGTCACCAGTGTGAACCAGACCTTACTGTTAATTAAAGATGCTACTCTAATGATTTACTTTCAGTAGAAATATCTGTCGTAATAATAATAACTTTATTTAAGTCTCAAATCATTCTAGCTGAACACGAGTGCACTACTAATTGGGGAGACTGTAAATCAAATAGACTCTAAATTAAATCAAATGTTGGTTTTTGAGGAGAGGGGAAAACCGGAGTCTCGGAGACTCAGCCCACTTATGACGCCGAGTCCGGGAATCGAACCCGGGAAACATTGGTGGAAGGCGAGCGCTCTCACCACTGCGCCAACCCTGCTCCCCAACACTTTGTGTCGTTCTGGTTTGACGTGTAGTTCAGCACTGGGGTGGTTAGGTTTCGAGTATTTAAAGAACAATACGATACGGTACAAACTCAAAGCCAGAACTGCTGGCCGATCTTACGCGCACAGGTTCTTCTGCCCCATCAGCGCACCTTAAATATATGTGAAATACATTTTTTTTAAAGTATAAGAAAAATTGAATGATCTCGCACTCTAACTTAAATTTGATACAAACTCGGCTAAGTTAGTTTTCAAAGTTCATTTGCGCTGGTCTTGGCTCGCTATGGTTAATCAAAGTTACAACAGCAAATTTCGGTTGTAATTGCAGTGACTATTGAATTCCATTTTATGTTCGATTATCCCGTGTGGCGCAGGCAATGAGAGTTTTTTTAGTCGGTAGGATGCACGTCTTGGTTTGTCGAAAATCTGCTGAAGATAAATCTTCTCATTTCTCGTTGCCTCCAGCAGTAAATCAATGGATTAAGCAGCGAGTTCAATATACCACAAGTGCGAATCGTACTGGCAAATGCATCGTACAAGCCTGATGTTTTTGCTGACTCCCAGTCTCCGGACGTCATCATCGCACTCGAGATTACAAGGGTGACGCCCACTGGCGTAAAGCAGATCACAACAGCTCCAATCACGTACACAGTCGTCTTGAGAACCTTGCGTTCTCTGGCAAATCTTTCAACCTCTTCTTGTGGTAGTTGTTGGGCTTTGATCTTCTTTTCATGGCGACGTGTTTCGCGATATAGTATGGCGTACGAAAACACAACGAAAACAATGCACGAAATTAGCGCAACAGCTGTTACTGCGTTTGAAAATACTAAAGGCAATAGTCCAAGGTTCCTAAATACCTCGGACAAAATAGCAGTGACCCAGAATGCGATCACTGCTACCTTAATGTTTTTCTTTGTGACGGCACGAGGGTAGTGCATGGTAAACTTAATGGCTATAAGCCTTTCGAAAGTTACCAGCGTTAGGAGAAGTGAGGAAATTAAAAACAACGTGCGCGAGGAACTATTTACGAGCCTAACAATCGGCATTTGGATTGGTACACCAAGTAATTTGAGTATCATCCAAGCGATGAATGATGGCTGTACTATCAGACCAGTTGCAGCATCAGTGACCGCAAGACAGGCCAGCAAGATATTGGTGTTGCTCTGGAGTCGTGGTCTTCTCTTCACCGCCATTATCACCAACACGTTTAGCGAAACCGTGAAAGGACATGTAATGCTGTTAACGATGACATTCAAGGTTACGCTTACCCAGACTGGTACAGGCAGACCTGTTTCTCCTCCCTCGGAGATGTGGGAAAAATTCGAAGCTGTGGAGTTGGTCATGTTGTGATGAAATCATGTTTGGACTCTGTCCCGATAAACATGTGTACGTTTTGTACTTGGTTTTTCTACGTTTCTATTGGCTAGCTCCTTAGAGAAATTTTGACATGAGTGCTTCCGCATTGTTTGTTGATGCGGAGGTATAATGTATATCCGCGTTGTGTTTTGTCCCATCCAGTCATGCACCAATGTAAATACCATGAAAGTGAAAAAGGATTTTAGTTCAAGGCAAGAGTAGAAAATTTGAGAAATATATCTTTTTAATCTTTAACGAAAGAGAATGAAATTGTAACCATAAATACACACAACAAACCAGCGTACTTTACATTGCCCTTGATATCCAGTCACCAAACAAATGTTTTCTGGTAATGTTTTCCCATGTTTTAATTTCCATTTGTCACAAATTAAATAATGAAGATTGTTCATTGTTGACTGACAATTTGGGGATTAGTTGTTAATTTTCCTTTATTGCCAAATTTGTTAAGTTTTCTTTTTTTTTTCCTGTTAGAGGTAAGTCAACAACCCTTAAGCCTTGCTACTCGTATGGCGGCATCCGGCCCAAAGAAAGCGTACCGCTCGTCATCTTTGTGGTTGCCCGAAAAGCATTCATTCAAAACTGAGTTAGTACTCTTTTGAGTATTTATTTTCGTTGTTTCCATGCATTCAAGAGATAATGCAGCCGGTTTTGAGTATTGCTTTGGAAAAGACGCCTCTTCCGCGGGTAATGAAATTTTACGAAAATGTATTGTTAAAGGCGTTGGTTAAAAGGGTCACTACAGCGCGCGGTAACTGTGAACTGTCAAATATTTAGCAACGATAGGAATCGGCATCGTGGAGATGCTCCACCTTGAAAATTGTGGTCGACTCTCTCAAGGCGGTTTTGCATTTTCATGGAATAAATTTGTTGAAAAAAATGGGTTTTGGCTTGTTCTTATTTTTGAAATTCACTTGATATCGCGTCCTTGGTAACCAAAGAGCAGTCGATGATTGAGCGAGTATTAAAAAAACAGTGTATATTCTACCTATCTTGTCCTCGCGGTCCCGTTAGCAAAGTATACGAACTTCTAGGGCTACGTTTTCGGAGTTTCCTTCTGCGGCTGCATGAAAAACTTGTCATATTGAAGGAAATTGCCACAGCTAAAAAAGCGCTTCCAAAGTTTTTCCAAAAGTGGGCTTTTCTTTTGTAATGTGCATCTTCTAATTTTTTTTTGCAAATTGATTGTATTGTGCATCTTTGACTTGTCTGATTCTAACGCACATTATGCTCCGCACTGTTATTGTATTTACTGTAATTATTGTACCTGTTTTGTTGAAATAAAATAAATTTGACTGCAGAAAAAAAAAATGTAAAATTATACGAACTTGGAAAATTTTTAGAAAAGGGAGAATAAAATTTTAATGACCTTGGAGTATAATTTGAGTGGATGTTACGTACCTTTCTTCGTTTGTTTACGTGCCAGTTCATTTAAAACTGACAGCGCAGCATCTGAGAACTTTCCTCGAGTAATTTTCTGAGATGTTTGCGAATTCCTAACCCAGTGCGGGAAAAAAAATTATCAAACCATGGCGTTTGGCTGCATTCATTGACAATAGATTTTCCATTTTAAATGTTAAACCTGAATAAACATAACTTAACTTTATTGTGGCGATTTTGACTAGGTAAGATATTGCCGATATCAGTGAAAAAACTTTCACGGGGAGAGGATCAGTATCGAGGCCATTTGGCTCAGTGCTCTTGTCACAGTCAGCTTCCAGCATATGAGCTCATCGGCGAATCTGCGAAAATGTTCGGTACTGGCGGCTTCTCCATTTTGATTAGCACTTCTAGAGTTCTGACACTGACCAATAGTCAGAATTAGAAAATGCCATATCCTATATTATAATCCATCAAAGATTTTCGCTCGCACGCGATTGGTCTAAACGCATCACGTGACTGAATATTCCCCAGCTAAAACTGGAGGAAATCCGGTGATATTCCCCAAATGCGTGTAGCAAAAAATATTTGAAGGATAATAAAAACAATAATCTTCATTTGGCTTTAAAAATATGCTCGGATATTTGTCCTTGGACATTATCAGTTCCTCGGAGCTCACAATTTTGCTTGTTCGCTTCTCGGAACAGATAATGTCCGCGGACAAATATCCGAGCATATTTTCGCGCCAAATGGGGACTATTGTTTATGTATCACTAAAGTCTTCTGATTTTAGTTACCATGTTGATGTTTTCTGCTTGGCCTTCAACAAACCTCGCAAATGGAAATCATTTGATGGGGTAGTATAACCTCAATGACTCAGTATCGCTGTGAATTATTTTGGATCTCCCGAAGTAATCACTCTGCTACGGTGTGGCTAGCAGCAACGAAGATTAGAAATAGGTCCGCAATGCGTATATGTGTGGCTTACTAGGCCACGTGACAAGCGCTCGACTCTGGCTTTTTGTGTGGCTACACACGTCATGTAAGTCACACAAAAAAGCCAATCAACAGTGATTACCATGCAGCCTTTTAGTTTTAGGAGACGAACGAGTCAGACTCTGACATGTTTGATATACGTAGCAGTTTAATTTACTTCTAAAGTATTATTGTCACATTTACATCATCTATTTCTGTGTTGTGATCCGCTGTTCTTCCAGTGGTCGCAGCAATGTTCGAATTCTGATAGAAAACGGAAGAAAAGTAAAAAAATTCTGAATGACTTGAGTGAACTCAGGAAAACAGCGGCTATACACATGTGGAGGAAAAAACATCAGCACTAGAACAATGAGCAAGGGGGTGGGTACTAATCATCCTAACCTTGGGAAACAGTAGCATGCGATGCAGTGCCTGGGGCAATAAAATATTTCCTAAGCATGGTCATCAAGCGCTGAAATCGTGTAAAAGCTCTTAAGCGAGGGAAAACGCTGGTTCCCAATGCCAAAGCGGGAAAACAGCTCTGGAAAGGAGGTGCATTATTCAGGGACAAGGGGGAAAAGTAAGCGCGGAAAATGCAAGTTATGTTAGCGGTGCAGCGATGCGCACAGCAGATGTAGAAATTAAGGTAAGGTTTCGCTTAGTTGACTTGGTCAACAGCACCTTCGCCAGTTTCGAGCCGTTGAGCGACGCGAGCCGGCGAGAGAAAAGATCGTCTTTCTTTCGTGCTCTCTTAACTTTGTCGCTCGCGACCGAGTCGAACAAGATCGCCTTGTTTCGGGCTATGCCTGTGTTTCGGGCTAGAGGTCCAAAGGCTCTTAATCATGCAGATCAGTGCCCTGTGAGTGTTGAATCACTATTAATAACATTCAATTACTCACCCAAGTAAGCTTTTATTAACCAAAACTGCTGTTGTCTCTTCTTGACTATCGTTTGCTGCAAGATATGGTGATGGCAAATAATCTTCAAGAAATGCGGCTTGCTAACTTCTCGTCTTTTTATGGGATATATTTGAACAACACCCCACTCACGGCCCGGTGGATAACTTCAAAAGTAATTCGCGTCTGATTTGCTTTTGCTTTTGCTTTTCTTCGCTCTGTGACTTGATTTGTTAGAAAAACTCGCGCCACTTACGAAAGCAATGAGATGGAAACACAGGGTCCCTTCTCTCCTTCGCATGGAGCTAGAGATACGAAGACCCTGGGTACGAGGGTGTGTGCCATGACCATATTTGGAGAGTGTTACCACATGTTGAATAATCAGAGATACCGCTGAATATCGCACATGTCCTGGGTCGCTCTGAAAACACTAGTACCGCCTTAGACATCAGCTCAAGAGCTATTCTTGGGCACTAACCAACATTTCCGTTTCTGCCCGTGTTGTCTGTTGCAAATCGATCATAATGTTTACTTACATGGCAATTGACGGATTTCCATCAGAACAGGTGTCCGGGTTCTTATCACATCGGTATTGTTTCCAGTATTTGTGCTGAAAGGCACAAAAGTGCTCATTTAGCATTGCAGTGGAATCAGACAAAGTTACATTTCGTTGCTGTCCTCTACAAAACAACAACGTCAAATGACCAAATTTTAGGTTTTCTCGAGAACGTGAACCCATGATGGTGAATTTCTGTTTCTTTTTTCTTACTTTAACGCCGTTCATAAAAATTTAGACACTACTACTCCTATGGTGGGCTTCTCCGAGGGGGGGTGGCTAGCCATCCAATCCACCCCCCTCCCTGGATCCGCCCCTGCAAGCGAATTTAAGGAATACCCAGGATGTAACAGATCGCGTTACCTTGAACAGTTCAAACTTTGTGCACTTCTGAACAAAAGGCCACATAACGACCATTTCTTTTTTGTAAATAATCATTTTTACTTCGAACAGAAAAATGAAAAACTGAAAACTTTCTAAGAAAATGGAATTATAAAAACTGGCCAAATCAGCTCTTAAAAGTTTCAACGTAGACTAAAAGAAGTTCTTGACATTTTTGTACAATTCATTTCCAGTCTTGCAAACCGGAAATCCCACTAGTACACAATATAACACTACACAACACTCTTTCGGATTCTTCACATCAATTTGCAAGTCTAGTAAGGCAACTTTTTTGTGTGTGGGGTCCGGATAAGCTTTACTTACTCATGTCAAGTACGCAATTGCCTTTCGTTTCTGTGGCCTTCTCGTGAATTCCTGTACGGTGGTCAATTCACACAATCAACTCCCTTGATTAAACCAAATTTTTGTGTACTTCTCGTGATAAGGTTTAGTGTTGATACAAACCAAAAGCGGTTTTAATTTATAATGTGCAAGTTACAATATTAGTGACATCGTTTGGTGTGATGTGACCTCGTACCACGCATGACAGGAACATGATATTATACTTTCAATAACATCACGTAGTTTTCCAAGAATCGTGGAAAGAAAAACATTCTCATTCTCATCAAAAATCCAGAGAGAACCGCAGATCTGTAAACGAGACTACTGCTTCTATAATGGCGCGATTCTTTCCTTGTCTCCCGCTTTTATTGATCTTGCATCACGCTGAAGGAGCGTGGAAATCTACTTTGTTTGTATCCACATCTGGAAAAGACACGCAAACATGTGGAGGCCGAAATGAACCATGTTTATCTCTTGATTACGCTCATGACCTTCATTTGTCTTCCGGCTTTAACTCCACGCTTTTGTCCCTTGGAACAGGATCGTACAATCTTCGGAAAATACTAACTTTTAAGAGCGTGGAGAATTTTAGTATATTTGGTGAACAAGAAGAGGGAAGAGTCTCTGGAACATCTAGAGCGGAAATCACTTGTGCAACGGAAGCAGGCTTTGCGTTTTACCTCAGTCATAACATTACCCTTCGAAGGCTTAAACTTTTCAAATGTGGAGCCTGGCAAGATGACGCTGCTTTACTTCCAAACGCTACAGTTTTGAAATACAAGACAGCGGTTACGTTTGACTACTGCAGAAATGTTAGGATACAAGACGTCGAAATTTCGGGGTCAATTGGTCGAGCAGCGAATCTTCATGAAGTTGGAGGTTCGTTGGAAATAACAAACTGCCGCTTTGAGAACAATTCCGCGAACACCCAGTTTTCAGGAGTTCGACAAAATGCACAGCACGACAGAGTTATTTCACTTGTTTCTGGAGGAGGTGTTGCGATAAGTTTAAACAACTATACCCGCTTCCGGCCTGGTTTCATGAACGTCACGCCATCAGAACACGAGAAATATATTCATGGAAACAATTACTCTTTCACTAACTGCAGCTTTCTCGGAAATCAACTTTTCAATGGCTCAGCCGTCCCACTGGACGATTTTAAGGCAACGGCGACATTTAATCACTCGCTTTTCTGGGGAGGGGCACTTGGAATTTTTTTCTTCGGCAATGCTAGCAATTCCACAGTCTTTATTACTAATTGTACGTTCTCAGACAATAAGGCTCAGCGAGGAGGGGGGCTGCAAGCTGAATTTGCCGATTACACCAGTAGAAACTTCCTGAAAGTGGAGAACAGCTTGTTTGAACGAAATTATGGATATTTGGCTGGTGGTGGAGCTCGGGTAGGCGCCATGCTAGCCAGAGGAGCTTCTCTTCCAATGAACGAAGTGCTTTTTGTGAAGACAAATTTCCGGAATAACTTTGCGAAATGGGGTGGTGGTGTCTCACTATACGGCACTTCAGTCTTCTGCAATTGCAGACATGGGTTCAACTCTGACAGCATTTTCAATTTTCATTCATGTCGATGGATCGAGAACATGGCAACCGTGGGAGCAGCGGTCGGCGCTTTCCTTTTCAATCAAAATGACGACTTCATTGGGCCTGAAGTGCCATTCCATGCTGAATTCCGGCAGTGCGAAGTGAAGCACAATCACGTGGTGACAGAGATGCCGAACGTTCGAATCGGAGAAGGCACGATCTACAGCCTCGGAGTTTCGATTGTCTTCCGTGGAAGATCACTCATCGCCTACAACAATCTGACAGCGCTTGTGCTTGATGGCGCCACCGCTGAGATACACGACGACCTTGAATTTGTAAATAATACTGGATTTCGCGGGGGTGCGGTGGCAATGTATGGATACTCGAAGATTGCACTCATGAAAAAGTCCACTGTATTATTCAAGCACAACTCTTGTAAGGACAAAGGCGGGGCATTCTTCATTCAAGCCCCTGGGTCGCCACAAATTAGCTACAATGCCACTGGAATGGATACGGGTAGTTGCTTCTTCGCTTACGAAAACAGTTCCAGTCTAGGTAACTTCGGCGAGTGGCAAACCCAAATCACCTTCCAAGATAATCAAGCGCCGGACGATTCGTCGGGACATTCCGTATTCGCGACTACTCTCAAGAATTGTCGCATGGCGGGAGAGTCGCGTACGAACAACTCAGTGTTGCACTGGAAGTTCATCAAATATATCACGACCGCGGGGGTCAATGCGACCGATGGTACACCCTTGAACCACAGAAGAAGCGAAATCGCCACTGAACCAATTGATATAAGTTATGTCGCAAATGACTGGAAGGTGTCACCAAACCAGTTTTTTAGTCCAATGGTTAAGCTCGTGGACGAGCAAGGCAATCCTGTCTCCGGTGTTGTTAATGTCTTGATATCAGCCACCACGGGAAGCAACGCTTCTGCAGTGCACTTGCGTACACCTTCTTCACTGTTTCTCGCACCTTCCGATGGTAACGTTACAGGCCTTGAACTTGGAGGTGAAGTGGGCAGGAATTTCTCGGTGGTTCTTCAACACATTGGTCGACAAGTGCTTCAGAGGGTAATCTCCGTCCATTCCGGCCTGAAACATTGTAATCCCGCGTTCCAACTCAGAAACGGAAGCTGTGTGTGTCACGTTGAATTTGAAGGTGTCTCACGTTGCGACAAGGACGGAAAGACCGTTTATCTTAAGGTTGGATACTGGGCCGGGGTGGTGAAAAACACTTTTACTACTTATCTCTGTCCGCGTGGTTTCTGTAACTGTCCTAAACACCAAGGGTGGCCAACTGCCAAAGATGAATGCGTGTTCATTGCTGATGAAATGTGCGCAGGTAACAGGGACCCCAGTAGCATTCTATGTGGTAAATGCAAGCCTGGTTTCAGTGCGGTTCTTGCCAAAAGTGGCTGTTTTAAGTGCAGTATCAGTAGCTCCCTTATTTGGGTATCAATTTGGCTGGCTGTAACATTTGGAGTTGTGATGCTTATCATGATTTTTGACGTCGACGCATTTTCAGGGAGTCTTAATGCTTGCCTTTACTCCTACCAGGTTAGTGCCAAAGACCAGGACGCACGCGTTCATGGACGTCCTGTCCTACGAATTGAACGACGCATATTTTAGCGGTTTCTGTATTATACAACTGACACATTCACCACGTAACTACCACAGCCTCACACACTGGAAATGTAATGAATCCAGTGATAAAAGAAAGAGAGAAATTGTAAATAATGAGCTATGACACTCCCTATAATCAGGTCTTTTAATCCACTAGCCTGAAGACGAGCGTAAAGATTGTGATTGTTCCATGTTACGGAAACCAAAGGTGAGTTTTAAGTGAGTAGTTACTCAGTCTCAGCATTTTCTTGTGATTCCTTTTGTTAGGTGATGTTTCCAGTCGTTGGAAAACATTTCACTTTCGGTGATCCTGTCATGCTGTTTATCCTCAATTTTTTTAACCTTCACCTGTATGTTGGACGTCCCGTCTGCTACTGGCCTCACATGGATGACGCAGACAAACTCTTTTTAAGTCTCTGCAGCGCTGTGATTCCTTTAGTAATGGCCATCGTCTTGTCCAAACTAGCGATCAAGTATCCTAACTGCTGCATCAGTAGGCGCATTAAAGCCCCTTTCCGCGCAATGTGTACCATTACAGTCTTCTGCTACACTGGCATTACATCTGAGTGCCTCTTGCTTCTACATCCTGCGGTAATTGGTGGTAAGACAGTGCTGTACCTGAGTGGTGAGACAGAGTTCTTTGGAGGAAAACACGCTGTCTACGGAGGCATTGCATTACTGTTTGTTGTCTTCTTTGTACTATTATTTCCCCTAGTTTTGATTTTCCGTCCATACGTTACGCGGTGTCTTCAGCCGGTCTTCAACGTGAACCGCGTAAAACCCATCTTTGACGTGCTACAGAGCCCCTTTAAGGATCAGCACCGATCGTTCGCAGCCTTTTACTTTGTGTCTCGTCTGGTCGTGCTTATGGTTGCCACTTACGTTCAATCAGGCCCCATCAAACGATCCCTGTTGGAGACCGCATGTATTGCCATCCTCTTCATCTTTACCCGGGTAAGACCCTACAAGCGATCGAGGGACGTGAAAGAAGGTGAACCAAGTTTTGATTGGTTTAACAAGGCAGATGCGTTTCTTCTTCTCAACCTATGCGGAATGGCAGTTCTGAGTACCGCCATCGATAATGACATGGGATCCCAACGCAAGGTGTCGGCTCTAGCAGCTGTTGTCCAAATCTTGGCTTATGCCCCGCTTCTTGTATTGGTAATGTCCGTGTACAGAAAAACAAAGGAACGCTGCTGGAAAGAGTGTTGTGATTACAACGGAGATGGAGAGCTTCCACCCATCAGTGATACCGTGACCAATATGGTCGCTTCAGGGAAGGTTGACAACCGTTTGTCTGACTCTTTCGATTGAAAGAAGCTGCCAACTTATGTCACATTCGTTTATGAGTTCAAAACTGATACGTACCTTACGGCACGAAAATTTGAGGGAAGGGTTTGTAGCGGAGATTGAAATTTCACTTGAAAGTTTTGACCAGAAAATCCATGGTTTAATGTTTAGTTTTGCATCCTGTTGTTTTCATGGCCAGAAACGTTCCCCATGATGTGTCTTCCTTTTAAGATATATAAACGACCACTCTCTAATCGATAGGAAATGATAGCAAAATGCTTGGATGCTTGGGGTACCTGTGATGGCCCCAGATCCAGTAGGTGCTCTAATTGCCTTTATGGTGGGCGTCCTGTAATGTTACTTTCGGGTCTTAACCGAGCCAAAAACGTAAAATTCCAGAAAATATAATGAAACCATTACTAATAATAATCATAATTATGATCATAATAGTCATAACAATCACTTTAATTAATTAAGTCTCAAAAGTTTCTAGCCCAGTACAGGTGCTCTACTAATTGGGGAGACTGTAAATCAAATGAACTCTAAATCGACTCAAATATATATCGCAACCTATTTCGTAATTGGCAATTTACAAAATAGAACCATCCCCAAATTTCCAAGCTGTAAGGTTGTTGTTTCTTTTCTTTGTTCACCTGACTGAATAACTATTTTAGAGAAACTGTCACATTCATGTATTTTCCTGATTAATAAAAATAATAACATAGTAATAGTTAATCATAGTAATAATTGATAATTATTCACCGAAGTGGAGGTGACTAGTGGTGGATCAGCGGCGAGGTAAATATCCACCACTGGGCATCGACACTGTGGTGGGAGCAGGTTTGGCGCAGTCGTGAGAGCGCTCGCCTTCCACCAATGTGTCCCGGGTTTGATTCCCGGTCTCAGCGTCTTAAGTGAGTTGAGTTTGTTGGTTCTCTACTCTGCTCCGAAAGGTTTTTCTCCAGGTACTCCGGTTATCCCCTCTCTCCAAAAACCAACATTTGATTTGATTTGATTTGAGAATTGTAAAGAATTATTGTAAATATTAATAATAATAATAATAATAATAATAATAATAATAATAATAATAACGTTGTCTTCAGCCGAAGACGTCGGCGGATGCTGTTTGTTGTGATGCTGATGACTATAAATTCTTTTAGATTTTAAATAGCTAAGATTGGAAGTTCAGTTCGCTGAAACGAAATGCTTAGAAAGAATGTTTGCTGCGGTCTGAGGAAGAAATTTAATGTAGCTCGTCCAGAGCTCTTTGATTTGTTTTCGCGATCGAATTACACCTTGGACAGATCTGTTAAACTTAGTTTAGTTCCTATTGACGATGTCAGTGAGCCTCTTACTGGCAAGGAATAAATATTGTTGTGTTTTGTAAGAGAACTGAATGAACATGCTTTATACAAGGCCTCGTTCCTCCTGATTTTTCGCGGGTCGACGCACCTTTTGGACAGAACTGTCATGTTGAACATAGTTTAGGTCCTTATCGACCCTGCCCATGAGTCAGTCCCTCATTGGTGAAGAATAAAATTATTGCATAACTGAAGGCGTTAAATGAGTCTGTTCCTCTTTCTCCTCGTCTTGTTCTTTTCCGTAATTTAACTCGGAGAAAAAGACATAGATCGCCAGAGGGTTAATCATTATCTTTCATACTGCTGAACAAAACAACGAGGAAACAAACACACTAGCAAAAACCGAAAACTGTAAGGGAATAGTGAGTTTAAGAAACGACAGCAGCGACGGCAACGAAAATGTCATCTCAAAATACAACTTCTCGTTTTTGTAACTCTATCGCGATTATTCCAATTTGCTTAACCGAGAAAAATGCCGGCGAACTGCCCAGGGTCTGAATTACTGTGAACGTTGTTAAAGCAAAGAAAAAGAAAAAAAACTTCTCGTCATTCGCTCACGTTCTCCAGAAAACCCAACATTTGGTCATTAAACTATGAGGTCATTAAAACTATGAGGAGACTGGTACTAGTGAAGGATTGTGGGATCGTTTGGGTAGACGGAAGATGACAAACATGTCATTTTTCGATGTTTACAAGTCCCCTAGCTTTGCTCTTGTTAATTCTGCTTCACAGAGCAGTGCTACTGGCTTTGAAAATTCTGAAAATGACATGTTTGTCATCATCCGTCTACCCAAACGATCCCACAATCCTTCACTAGTGCCAGTCTCCTTTATGAAGTGGGGAATTTTACGTTGTTTTGCAGAGCACGGCAAAGAAATGTACCAAAATGTAAAACGCACGTGCAGAGCGATTGTTTTTGCTCATTAAGCCTATTTTTTGTGACGTTTTTCTTGCCTTCGCCGTCGTCGTTTCTTTAGCTCCCTCAATCGCCAGTAAGTGAAGCTGCAAATGTCTTGCTATGGTGTTAACCACCAATCGATATGCCGATTTTGGATATATGGGCGCTTACCAAAACTCAGAACTGGCCAACCGGACGGGTCATTTTGAAAAGGAAGTAAGGTTCTTTCAATAGGTTTTCGCTAAAAAACCATCACTGCTATATATGCATACTCTGCACAAATAAACTGATCTGGATGGACAGTTCTGATTAGCAGTGGAATTCTCTTTAAGAAAAGGTCTGGTCTGACCGGCCAATTGTGACTAATGGTAAGCGCCTTATGACGCAGATATTCCATAATGAGGTTTCACCAGGCACTTGGAAATATCAACAGTCTACGAAATTAGTCTAACGTAAGGGAAATAAGAAACTGGAATTGGAAAAAGGTTTGATACTCACAGCTTGTTCGGCGTTGGGTTTATAATACTCCATAACCTCCTCAAATTTACAGCCTTTTGTTTCCATACAGCATTCTTCATTCAGATCCTTGGTGGAGAACAACTTGTCAAAAAAGCGTCGCGTTTGTGAGTTTCCATTTTGATTAAAACATCGGGCCTCATTTGGACTCAATACATTGCTGTTGGCAGCTTCGATTTCAGCTGGCAAATGGATCAAATTCAGATTATTACTCTCTAGTCTGAATGGTATTGTGACTTTAAATACCCCATTAGAATAGGGTATATTGGTAAACATCGACCGAGGGAGAAAGCGACACTCTAACACTAAAAAAATTGGCTCAAGTGAAAGCAGCAAGTTAGATAATCAGCAGTAAATACTGTTAAAAGTACCCCAGGGAAAACGGTTTGTATTCATTTCTGGCGCGCGTTTCTCGAAATTCCCGAAACTTTTCGATTCGGGCGCATTTCGGCCGCCATAATTTCCATCGTTTCTTGAAAACGAAAACTTTTCCTGGCATGAAATTTTGCAACAAATTTGCCTTTTCGTATCTTGAAATCATAGTGAAAGACCAAGACCAGGTTTTTAGAATACGCGGATAGCAGCTTTAGGAATAGCTGAAAAAGCAAAAGAAAAAAGCAAAAAAAGGGCAATATTGCAAACTCTAATGCCTTCCTCTTTCTGGTAGCTGAAGAATCCCGAGCGTTGAGAAGGCAAGCTTCTGCCTGCTAACCAGTAAGCCAATCAATTCCATGCAACCATGAAATAATGGCCGCGGGTTTAATTCTATCGATGCATAACGGCAGATTCTAAACAATCGATTCAAGGAGTTTCTTGCAAATTAAAAAAACTTAAGGCTTTCCTTTGCGTTTTTAACTAACAGAGTGATTCTTTTTTTCTGTTTTACGCTTTTATAAAATGGGATAGTGAAATTGCTTTTTGTTGACCGAAAAATGGCGAACGCCGGGTTTTATTGGTCGCTCCGTTGCTAATCAGATGATAAAGACACTTCTAGTATGCATTTAGCTGATTTTAAGCATTTGAGAGCCTCATTTGCCACACCAAGAACTATCGGCTGACCAGGCTTGCAATGAAATCTGAAGCACTTTGTTATCAGCTCAACTTTAGCGAATATTTTGTGACAACTTTCACTTACCCAAAGTAAGGTACAAAATAACGGCAACACAGAGAAAAGGTTTCATCTTGGGTTCACCAAAATAGCTGACAAACAACCGTCAAGATTTCTGTCAACAGCCTACCAAAGCGTAAAACTTGGTCGACCGTTTTAATGGCTTACAGATGTAAAATAAAACTTAGCTCTTTAGTACATTTAGTATTTTAATGTTCAATCTTTCATGGGGTAAGCTGCCCGGAAACGATCTTCAGGTAATAAAAAATGCTATTGTCTCTTTTTTCAACTTCGGATGTAAATAGGAAAATTTGAACACCGGAGGTCTCGCAGGAGTTTCTGTATAGTCCAATTAACAGTGCCCCTTAATAAAAGTTTTGAGCAAACAATATCAACTCCTTAAATTGATTCGGAAATGTTTTTCAGTTTTCTCGGCTAAAACACAATTCGCACTTAGGTGGCAGTAAGGAGGACTGTTCAAATCTATATTGTCCATCCCACCTTGTTGTAATCAGGTGTTACGGGCAGAGCATTGAATGAGTGACCGCCTGGTAAAGGCTTTGTTCTACCAGGATATGAAAATAAATGATATCATAGAGCCGACAAGAATTGCAATAAACGCTCTTCCGTAAACGAATATTGTACAAATTTAGCATCGGCAACATTATAGTTCAGTGCAGCATGAGCCGAAGGAAAAAGTGTTTTATAGTGAAAACGGGACGTGTTTGATGCGTAACAGTTAGCTGTGTAAAATCTTTCGACGTCCACTTCCTTAATTCATCAGACACTAAATTAAATTGAAATCAGGCATTTAATTTTCTACCAGTGTCGCTTGAAATCGAACTCGCTCCTAATGCGAGTTGATAGTAAAGATTTGTTCCTTACAAAGTTAGTGTTAAATGTAATAAGCAATTTGCAACTTGCTCTCACTTGTGATGCGGGGAGCAATTAACACCGGTAAAGAACCTAGTATGTCATGTAACAGAGAACTTTGGGGAAAAATTAATAAAACACTGAACAGCTGCCAGACACTTTGATGACCAAAATCCTATCTTTGAGTTCAAAAGAGAGGAAATCTTGACCCCCTAGAACTAATTTCTTGGTTTCTCTCACAGTCTGTATTTATTCGTGCGTTGCAGGTTGAAACAAAAGCCTGTTAAACTTAGTAATTGCTTTCTTCGTTTAAAGTTTTCGTTGAATACGTCCCAGGCTCTTCGCCTCCTCGTAGTGTCGTCTGAACAATGTGGAGTAGACATCCGGGTCTTTTCCACGGGGACCAGGCTCCAATACATTTTGTCGCAACATTTTCGGGATATTTCCCGCGGGTTTATAAAGAGCCACCACAAACATGGGTCCCGCTTCGTTTGATGGGCTTTTGGCGCATCCTACCCCGACTTCTTTTGTATCTTTCCATACCACCTATGATTAAGTACAGAGAATAAATTAGAGTCATTTCGTTCTTGTAAGATCTATCTTGTAGCGCGTTCTGAATACACAGAATAAGGTTTTTCCAAAAGAAAAAATATTTTGCAAACAGGATACTCTTTGTGGAGGAAACCTGAAAGTGCCCACAACCAAAAAAATTTCAATTTTCTTGTATGAATCTAGACATCACCCAATGAACTTCTGCGAAGAAATTTTTCGATTTGAACAAAACGCAAATTTTTGATAACTTTTAATTTACAAACTTTCAAATTTGCCGCTATTTTGGTCCACCTTTCGCATTAGTCTTCTCTCGGTTCGGCAGGAGTTATGACCCCTCGCCGAAAATGCCGGAAAGATGTCGTCTCAAGATTTAAACTTACTCTTAAAATACTAAAGCTTGAGCAAGACGTGTTGTCATGGTTCCTGAGGTTCCTGAATCTACGTCACAGACATCGTCACTTGTGCCTATCATGAGCCCGCCGGCTGTCTATCAGCGGGCAGGTCAACCGCAAAAAATAGGAATTTAAAGTTGTTAAAAATCATTTTGTTCGAATTGAAAAATTCCTTGGCAGAAGTTCACTGGGTGAAGTCTAGATTCATATAAGAAAATATATTTTGTTTTCGTTATCGGCACTTGAAGCCAGTGAGCAGAACTGGACCGAGTGGCTGAACCTGACTTCCGTAGCCACCTCACGGGGTACGCGGTCCGCGCACGAATTTCGCCGAAACGTTCCCAAAAGAACGCGAAATAGGTTGGCGGTCCGCGCACGAATTTCCTGCCAAAAAGTTCCCACAAAATGCGTATAATGTGTTCTCCAAGCAAACCATATTCAATATATTCTGTTCGTAAAGTTTGCTAGTTGGGTTCTGCTAGTGGGGAGAGGGAGAGATGGAGGGGGGGGAGGTAGCTTTCACGGCTAACGGTTATCCGTTTTGCGTCACGGTTAACGTACATGAAAAACAAAGAAACGTCCCTTGTTGAATATGGAAGATAAATATTTTTTTTGCTTTCCAAGGATCTATGTTAGTTTGGTCTTGTCAGACAAGCCTGGTGGGACGCAGACTCAGAGAGCAAAGGAGGTAAAACGGTGTCGCGTGCTCAAAATATCTCGGAATATTCCTTTTTCCAACTTTAATTTTTTTCCACGGCTAACGGTTACTTTTTTGTCATTTTCACGCCTCTAATGGTTATTTCACTTTTCACAGCTGATGATCATAAACCACATTGAGACCCTCCAGACAAATTGCTACGGCAATTAGTTTGTTCGTAAAACAGGAAAACGTAGGCGTACGTAGGCGTTTTTTGAAACCATTTTCTTTATCGTTTTGCTCTCTTTTCTCAGAAGAGCTTTTAAATTTACCGCCGCCGCGCATAAAAAGTTCCCGGATGGGTCGCGGCATTCTGCGCGATGGCTATTCCGGTAATGGGATCGCTAGCTTAGTCTTAATTGAGAGAACTTTAATGCCATCCATTCCTCGTTTCCTGGAGTAGGCACGAAAGAACGCTTCCTCAGTGTAGAGGTAAATGGGCATTTTTTAAGGTTTTACCTGAGTGAATGTATCAGTATCTGCATTCAGTCTTGGATCAGAGTAACTGTAGTTTCTAGCTTGGCTGTACCATAAATTGGTCGCTATTTCTCCTGCGTCACTACACGCCATAGAACCTGAAATATTAAGGAAATGTGTCTCTGATGAATTGTAGACCAGATTGGTTTTGAGTTTAATGAAATGTGATTCAGTATCAACTTACTGAAGACTGAGTCATTTTTCTTCGCGTCTGGTAATGGTATAATATTTTCTTGGTTAGTTTTTGCATACCGGACATAATTTCGTAGGTTCTGGTTTTTCAAAAGTTTATCAACAAAGTGAAAGATTACGACAAGCAGGCAGGCACCGACATAAAAAATACGCTTGTCGCTTTGTAGAGGCAGCAAGCGACATGGCTCTAAAACAGGTGACAGTCTGCTCCTAAAACACCGACAACCGACGGAAATTGGTAGAAAAGCGCGACGGTTTGCGACAGGGACAATTTACTTTTAATTCTTCTTAGTTTTCTTTGTGATAGTAACATTTGTCCCTAACCAAAAAGGCGACATATGGACAACAACAACAACGTACTTTATAATACAACAATTTACATCAGTCAAGTACATACCCACCCGAAGGTAGCAAAGCTAATCGAGTCGGGTGGGTCCAGATAATATGAAAATACAACAACAAGAGGGTTGGAAATAAAAATTAGAAGAAGTTTACGATATTATTAAATTAAAAGAAAAGTGAAATTGATTCAAACTAGTATAAGAGTAACAGCGAAGCAAATAAGGTGAATTAAAGTACGGATAATTCACAGGAGGTTATTGATGTAAATATAAATAAATATAGAAGGTGCTATTTTAGCTCCATAAATCCAGCAGTCAGTTTCGCAACAATCGTTTTTTAGAGGGATAATTGTTTTCATTGTTAAGTAATTTCAATAAAAGTGCGGGCGTGTATTTTTTTGTTAAAAGACCTTTTAGGTAACGAACGCAATCCTAAACAAGCGACAAAGCGACAGCAGACAACCTCTTGGAAGGCCTTACATTGGGCATTGCCGAGTGAAGCATCAGAAATAACTCGGAAGTCGATTGAAACTTTTTACCAAACATTAAGTATTTATTGCTTTGCACGAACCTGCTAGTTTAGCCAGGTTTTGACCCAAGTTTAAAGCAGAATCCTTTCTTCCAGCAAGTGTGGATTGCGTTGCCATCTTCTGAGCAATTGCGCTCGCCTCGGTGGCCAGACCTTCTGACCAGTTTAGTGCAGGGGAATGGTGCAGAGTGCGGTATTTGTTGTGAGCCTGCAGTGCTTGAGACAGCGATGCATTTAGTCCTGCATCTGGAGCTGCCGTAAGATTTAAACATGGTCAGTGTGAGACAAAGATATAACCCGTATGGGGCCGTGCGTAAAATTTTCCTGGATTTGCTTATCTCGATCACAGAGCCTTTACAACACACTATACCTGCCAACTCTCAAGCCTGCGGGTTGAAAGCCTCAACCTCACGCCAACTCATGCCTGGGTGAAAAATAGGAGCTATTACAGGCTAACTAACACACTTTCCAAAACTACGTAAATTCAAACCAACGCGAGAAACGAAAAGCCCATGTAAAACTAGTAAATGATGATACTTTTCCCGAAATCTCTGATTTTTTAAGGAAAGACACTGGAGACGACGTCGTGTTTAACGATACACATCTGGGTTCTGAATTATTGGCAACGTCTTCCGAAATCTTCGGGTATCTTCGTAAGTCTTCGGACTTCTTCGGAAATCTTCGGATATGGTCGTGTCGTCTTCGAAAATCTTGGCACTTCCGGGATGAAAATATCTCGTCTTTGAGTCAGAGAGTGTTGGAAAGTACCGTAAAAGCTCTTTTAACCCCTCCCCCCTCTCTGTAATCAAGCTTGCGGGGGAATTAGCAAGAGACGAAATAATTGGAACACAACTTTGTATTTCTAAATCAACTTTGAACCATAGACGAGAATGACAGCCCGATCTCACACTCGACGACATGATTAACTCTCCTTTTTTTCTTTACCTCTCGTCACGACACGTCACGTGATGCTTGCAGTCCCATAATCCCACTACATCTCCAGTGAGCTACTCATCGAATTTTGCCGGTACTAAGCCTCCCCCCCCTCCCCCAGCTTTGAGACATGAGAGTTAGTAATTAGTCCTTCCTATTCCCAAAAGGTCTTGATAGCAGCAGGTATAACGAAATTCGCAGAAACAACACGACGCATTTTAAAAACATGTTTCGACAGAAACTTCTGTCATCTTCAGTTTAAATCAGTACAAAGTACAGAGTTGAATATATAGTGTGAAACAAAATGCTAATTAAGTGTAAGAACAAAAGGAACCATGGCAATGTACATGTATCATGTTAATTTAAAACTTTCTCTGTAATAATGTACATTGCCATGGTTCCTTTTGTTCTTACACTTAATTAGCATTTTGTTTCACACTATATATTCAACTCTGTACTTTGTACTGATTTAAACTGAAGATGACAGAAGTTTCTGTCGAAACATGTTTTTAAAAAACGTCGTGTTGTTTCTGCGAATTTCCTTCCTATTCCCTATTACGAAAATCCACTTCATGCGGCCCAAATGTTTGTTGTTGTTGTTTTTTTTAACAAAAACGGTGTACGGTGTTCTCAATGCAGATTCAATGATGTTTTAATTGCAGACATTCTTATAAAACAATCGCTCAATTTTAAGTTTAGCTGCAGTTGTTTTAGTTTTGTACAAAACTATTTTAAAACGAAAACGGCATGTTAGAGATTTGAAATAAGCCCCTCTCCTCCCCTCTCTAATAAGCCCCCCCCGTTAACGAGGCCTGAAATTAAACATGATAAGCCCCCCTGGGGGTTTAACTGGTCAACTAGAAAGCTTTCGCTACTTTGACCACCATACACATTCTATAACCTGTACTGTAATTACTTATCGAATAATCATGCGTTGTAAATATACTTTTCTTCCTATGTTAATTTTATGTAAATAGTGTGAATAAATGAACCTTGAACCTTGATAGAGCTTTCACGGTATACTCACAACACACACCAACAAGCATTTAGCTATTAAAAGGCTTGATCATTAACGTAATTAGCTACTTCGAATAGAAAAGCTTGATGTAACTAAATGTCAAAATCTACGTGAACTTACTTGGAGCACATGTGCTGAGACCGCCATTACCAACAACTGGAAGACAAAAAGGAAGATTGAAGGCCGAACAAGTCATGGTTCATTTGTCTGATGAGAGTTTGCGTCCTAATACTAAATGTGCATCTTTACCTAACTTTGGTTCAAAGCTAAATTGAAGAATGAAATTACTCACCATTCAGAATAGCAAGGTAAAAAGACAAATTGATCAAGGGTTTTGTTTTCATAGTCTGATCTCTGTGTCTTTTCTTTTTTATGTAGGCTGTAAATAACATCACAAAGAACGGGTTAACATATATCATCAGCGCAACAAACGGTGATAGCTATGTACACCGCGCATACCTAGTAAATGCGTTAGAGGAAGCTTATCGACATTCACCAAAATGAGCAGACATATTGGGCCCATTCAAAGCTTCCCTTGTGATAATAAGTTTTCTTTATGTTTATGTCAAGGTAAGGTACAGCTGAGATCCGGGTATCTCATGCGGCAATCCAGTGATTTGATTTTCTTGGGCACGTGAAAACTAAACCAGCTATATTAGCTTTCCCCCCCCCCTCCCCCTGTAATGAGGATGTTACTCCATCACCGTGTCGGTTCAGTTACCCTGGGTTACCCTCCAGCGCTTTGACGAGTTGCGGTGTAAAGATTTATTATACCCGCATGCCCGGCCCAATCTAACCCGGGCCAAGGTTTCCGAAGCTCGATTAGCCAATAGAGGGTTTTCGCATGACGTCACGCCGGCCATACGCTTGGCGTACCAAGCTATTTCTCTGAGAATTGAAATCTATTTTTATGCAAATATTTTCTTTTGTTTCATTAAACCAATGATGGCTGCTGGTCACGTGAGTGAAAAACTCTCTATTAACTATCGACCAGGTTACATGGGCACTACTGACCAACCTGGTTTGGAACACTGGAACGTTCAAAGACATTTTGCAGTTTCGTGATGACGAGGAAATAAAAACTACTTTAAAATAATACCAGTTTCTTTAGCGTTAAAGGAAAAATTTCTTTGAACTTCAAGGGCCACTTGTGTAATGAAAAAGTACTTCCTCAATGATTTGCAATGATAGTATCTCCAACTGTGAACAAAATGTTTACACGAGTTGTCGACAAACTCAGTACGTTAGACTTTATCGTTCATCCAAAAAAAGGCGCCACCATCTCAGAATATGGAGATCTCCTACTACAGTTGTAATCATCTCTAAAATTAAAACCACCACAAACTGTTGTTAGCACTTAAATTGATGTCACTTACCTCTAATTACACGATAGCTTTTTAAACTGAAAAGAAACCTCCATAGGTCTACTGGAAAAACGAATAAAAATTTGGATGTTCGACTTCCTTTTGATAATTTCTGCGACGCTTCTGTCGTACAGTCTAAATTAAATCTTTCTTACGGTAAACTCTAGATGCGTTCACAACTTTATGAGATGCGACTCTTAAATTTTTAAGAACTTGAAGGGATGGAATTGAGATTACACAAAGCAGTGACCCGAGACAAAGATACTAGCTCACAGGAAACAATGAGTATCATCACTTCAATAACTTCTGGTTTATCCGGCGCGGAGCGTCAGGAAACGCAGTTGTAGGCTTAGACTGAGGGTACATTTGTCACATTTGAGTAAATGTTCTGTTCGTCTTACGCAAGGAAATAAATCAAATGAACAAAATTGTGTGTAACTTTTAAATGAACTTGGATTCGTTAACCTTCTGAGTTAGCGCAAGCCTTTCGCTCATAAATTTCAATTGAAAGGCCAAAATACGCGTAGAGTTTACGTAAAAGTCGACATAAACGAAGGGAAGAGACGAAAAAGCAGTCATTTTCTTTAGGCTTGAGTCTATGGCTTATTATGTCGAGCAATGAAAAAGAAATCAAGATTAGAAACATTTAAGGTGAAAATTAACGGGGTATTTAATAACCTACGATCGGTAAACACAAAGACCCATCCCTGAAATCGGTCATCTGATCGCCTTATTTTAATTTAATTGAGGACTTTTACTATCAAGACAGTACAGCTCCAGTCCAAGCAGGACCGAAATCGAAAATTGAAAAATATCACCTAGTGGAACACAAACACTTCAACGAACCCCCCCCCCCCCCACCTCAGTAGTCTTAGTGGTTTTTATTCAGTTACGAATTTCAGTTTCACTCAGTGAACACGTAAAACTACTACTCAGAGATCAGTTAATGGCGTTTTAAGATTTTTTCTGTCTGGAGGGGAGATAGCATTGGTTAAGCCCGTGGAGACAGAGAAAAACAAACCGTGAAACAGATATTTTTGCCAAACACGGGAGAGTTAGATTAAGAGGTAGGTGAAGATGCTGCATTCTCCAATAAAGAGGAATTCACACCATTTTCGGTTAGCCACGACGAAGTAAATCCTTTTGAATCAATTTGCAACTTTAAGATGCACGTATTAGATCATCAAAATTAATAATCATCGAGTTTAGCCATCAAAAAGATACAACAGTGTTTACTGATGATCATTCATTTCGGGTAACATGAAGGATCCCCCAGAGAACGCTGCTGACCAATTTTCATCGATATTCTTTGCCAAACCTCCAAATTTGCCTAAAGATACCTTTGGATACGACACTACTTTGCAAGGAAGAGAAAATTTTAGCCCAACCTGGACAAAACACATATACAATTCATGTCTTTTGACACTTGATGCAGAAGTTATGGGTCCCTACAGGGAGAATATACGCGTTAAATCGGCAGGGCTTTGTGGTGAAGCCCAGAATTAACTAACAAAGACCAAGTCAGTGGAAACTGAGAGTTGGTCATCTAGTAGTGTTTTGTTTTGGGCAGCCCCTCCCCCCTCCCTAAAAAGCCATTTGGCAATCCAAATCCCATCAGCAGCACCCCCCCACCCCCCCCCCCCCCCAATCCCATAAAAATGGAATGGTCCTTCAAGTTTCGTCATTGTTGTACAATCCAATCTCCTGTAAGAAGATATCCTTTAAGTGAAGTTAAAGGTTAAAACACACAGAAGGGCACATCCCAAAACCTTTGTGCACACTGGATGTTTTGACAGTTCAAGGACATTTTTTTCTAACTTGACCTTCACCACAAGTGCCACGCATCAAAAGCAAGAGCGTTGTCTCAAGTCGACTGTTTTTCCTTGAGACCAAGCATAATGTCCCCACTTACATGAGGTTATAAATAAAGGGTTTTATTGTAGAAATCACTGGGACTGTTGTTTGTTAGTGTCTGCATATGGGAAGTGTCCTCAACAGGTGGTTCAGCTGTACTGGGCTGATTAGAATAAATATGGCTAACCCATGGTTTTCTTTTGACTATCATAATATGTACTACAGGAAAACCAACACCAAAGTCAAAAATTAAACAACATATATTCCACTGTAATGAAAAAGCATCACCACAAAACAACTTTGACAAAATGGGCAGAAAAATTTAAAATTGTGTTAGTTTACTTCAGCTGTTTTTGCATTCATATCTACAAAGAAACTGGTACATGATGTTGGATCCGGAACGTTTAAGCCACCTGGTGGAGATAGACTGTCAGTGTTCTCCAGAGCTGGAAGCTAACGGTTTCCCTGGAAGTGCTACATGTAGCTACTATTTTAAAGGAACTTTTTTTTGCTCTTTTCAATTTTTCAAAAATCCATGTAAATACCATCTGAAAGCTAGATGACAAGAATGTGCTTCTACATCCCCATGGAAGCTTGTGTTCTTTGAGTATTAATTTTGAAAACCTGGGGTAGCTAGTTTCATATTAGGGTTTCTCCAAAGTTTTGGGATAAAATAATGGCACAAGGAAATGACATACACTGTAACTACCAAACAGATTGCTGATAATGACACTATATACTGGAATACTGGCATGAAATCTCAAAAACAGTACAAGGGACCATCAAACCTACTCTTCTGCTACTATGACTAAGTTAAGAAATGCTTGAGGAATGATAGTACCAGGCAAAGTCCAACAAATTCAAGGTTGTTTGAAAGTCTACTTGTATGATTTCAGAATCAATAATCAACCAAGAATTTGATTGTGCATGTTAAAGCATTTTAGCTCCTTGTTTTACTAGAAAGTCATAAGTAGCCATGCAAAAGGTAGATACCAAAAAGAATGACAAGAATTGCACATTAACAAGCTATGATTGTAATTTAAAACTGGCAATATTCCTGGGTTAGCTCAACCTTCTTTCGAACAACATGGCCTAAGGAACATGCAGAACACAGACACAGTTGATCAAAATTGACATTTTCTTGTGCAGTGCCCAACAATAACAGATAGTGAACTAGTACATGGTTAGTTATTAAAATGCATATTTTAGCAGTGGATATCTCAAATTTATGTCAATAGCTACACTAAGACAGCAGATTACTCCTAAAATTAAAGAACCAAGTTAGAAGGGTGTTCATTTTGTGTCCGGAGGTCTTGACTCTGCATATTTCTTTGTGAACTCTTCAGCATTCTTTAAAAACTTTTTCTTGTCCTTAGTGTACTCTTCAGCCAAGTCACCACGGAGAGGGTGTTCTGGTTCGGGATCATGAATGAGAGCTACAAGGGCCTGAATTACTGAGAGCAGAACGAATAAACAGTGATTACAAGAAGAGCCAAACAACAAGAGCAATGGTGATTTGCACTGATGTAGCTAGGAAAGCAAGTTTTAATCCTGGGGGGTGGGGATACTCCCCTATATAAGCTATTGTAAGCACTACGCGAAATTGATACGCGATATTAATTGATTTCGCGTTGTGGTAATCTATAATTTATGCCAGAAATTTTTGCTTCAATGAGTCTCACGCTACGCGAATCGCGTAGCGCAGGAAACGCGACTGGTAACTTACTTTTGAGCGGTACTGTAGGTATATGCCGCCCCAAAGGGTTTAGTTTTTAAGCCATTTTGATCTGAAAACGGGTATAGATTTTGTCCATTTTGGTCTGAAATCAGGTATCGCTCTCAAGGAAACAACCAGAATGTATAAACGTACTTGTCTTTTCAACTCCACTTGAAAAATAGGAATAAAGAGAAGTAACCAAAACATATCATTTGAGCTGAATTTTACCAATTCTTGGCTTCAGCATTGATGCAAAGTTTAATTATGCCACAACAAAGCCAGTAGGAAAATCAGACCTGATGTTGCAATTCCAATTATTGTAATTGCAACATCAGGTCTGAAAACAGGTATAGATTTTAGATGCAGGGTCTGAAAATGGGTGTAGAAAAAGGCATATTTTGGTCTGAAATAGCGTCAGGATTTGGAGAATGGGGCAGCATACCCCTACTAAGAATTCCAAGGGGTACCCCCCTCTCCCAGGGTTTTAGTTGCAAGAGCAGACAGTCATTGGTTACCCCTTAAAAGAAGCCCTTTAAAACATCTTATGTCACATTATAAAGTAGATAGAGATATTGGAAGAAATGAAACATTTTGTTTAAAATTACTTTACCAGGTTACCTATAATGTAAATAAGTATAATGTAAATAAAGGCCTTTGGCAAGGATTAAAATGGACTGAAACTTTTACACACAATAGTGAAAGCTCCTGGATGCCTGAGGCAACTAACCACCAGTTAGCAATGCAACTTGGTTAATAATTGATTATTAATTTTTTGTAGAGCTGGGGAGGGTCGTGGGTAAAAAAGGTTTTAACAGGGAGAGGTTAAATGCTATAAAAAATGATTTAAGAAATAGAGAGTGAAACAATGTGCACAGGCTCAGTATTCAACCAACCTTGATCGGTCTTTGTTGCAGGCTTCCAGTTTTCAGCGCTGATAATTGGCAGACATACCTGCCCCTTTTCATCAATGTTTGGGTGATAAATCTTTGTTTTAAAAGTTATCTGAAAAGTAAACAATTTTTGCAACAACTGCTGTAAGCTACAGTTAATAGTTATTCCAAAACAAAGTAGACAGAAGTGGTTTACTGGAACAAGCATTTGATCCTCGACTCTTTATACAATGAACCAAAGAAGCACATTGTTCAGTTCCTGAAAATGCCTCCCCCCATAGAAGGCCAGTGGAAATTCTAAGGGGGAGGGGGTCGCAAAAGCAAAAGTTTTTAAAGAAAAGTATAGAGCAAAATTGGAATTTTGGAGGGGTGGGGATGCAAACCAAAAACCTTCTGTGGGAGTGGGGGGGGGGGGGAAGAAGAGGTGGTGGTATGGTTGTTTTCTAGAACCACACATTTGAAAAATTACTGTATATTTATTTCCAGCCCCTTTTGCCAAGAGGGAGTTGCAACTTTCGTATCCCCTTGCTTTCACATTGTTTGAATTATAGATAAGAGATTTACGAACACAAAAGAACATTGCGGTCATATACACTGTATGAACCTTCAACAAATTATGAATTGGGAGCCTGAATGGAAATCTTCAGGCTTAGCTTGTCAGGTATATCTAGAACCCTGCAGTCATGACATTATTGCAAGAACAACCATGGGCCT
Source organism: Galaxea fascicularis (assembly GCA_948470475.1). Taxonomy (NCBI): domain Eukaryota; kingdom Metazoa; phylum Cnidaria; class Anthozoa; order Scleractinia; family Euphylliidae; genus Galaxea; species Galaxea fascicularis. The sequence goes on along the minus strand of OX419345.1, from coordinate 1,579,907 downwards.
ATCAAAATTATTAATGAATGAACTGAAGAGCATAAACCTCACTAGCTACCTGAAAAGGTTTTTGATACATACACTCTACAAAGGAAAATCTAAGAATTTCATTTCAAAAATTCAATAATTTACAAGTTGCATAGTGCATAGTGTCAGAAACTGGACTAACCTTAGGTGGCTTGAAAGGATATTCAGCAGGGAAATTGATCTCAATCTTAAATGCCCCTTTATTGTAAGGTGCAATTTCCTGTAAAAAAAAAAAAGATTAATATCACCATCCCTCAGAATAGGGTGATACAGTTTTGTTACTTTAGGGTGGCCCATGGGTATTTATTGGGGCAAGTTACTGCAGTTTTAAACTGGAAAATGTTGACACATTTTCTACACATACATTGTATTCACAATCTGACAGAAGAAAACTTGAATAATAATTATTCATTTAATAATTATTTACTACCCTGGGTACCAGAGGTTATTTTCTTGTTTGGAGGAGGGAAATGATGTGGCAAGGCCACAGGCACAAGGCACCGTTAGGAAAACCATAGCCTGCAGTGCAGGCGTATTTTGGGTGGGTGAAAGCTTGTTAATCAGATCATGTGGTGATGCCGCCATCTTTGATTCTATGACAGAGGAAGATTGGGGAGAGTAGAAATAGTAACCCTTACGGTAGGTGTGAGGGCAAAAAAAGAAGAGGGGGGAGGGGGAAGGGAGAAAAATACGCCTGCCCGATAACATTGTTCTTTTGCGAAACGCCGTACGCTGGCAAACGGAGCTCCTGATTGGTGCGGCTTGGGGGAGTAGATTGATGCTTGTCAATCAACTGTAAGTTAATTTGTTTATTCCGTTTTCGTTTGCACGCAACTGCGGGTAACATTTATTCTGAATTCAGAAAGTGTCGGAAATTCGAATTTTAACTCTGCTCTCGAAGGAAGTCTTTTGGAATTGGAGCGGCTTGGAATGTCGCGTGTTTTACGCACCGAACAAGTCAAAGCGATTTCTACACTGTCATCAGGAGAAGATTTGCTCGCGGTGCTGCCTACTGGATTTGGAAAAAGCCTGATTTTTCAGCTTCTCGTTCGAGTGGTTGAATGTTTAACTGGGAAGGCCTCGTGCGTTTTGGTCGTTTGTCCTCTTAAAAGTATAATCCAGGACCAGTTGGCAGAAGCCACTTCGCTAGGTTTGAAAGCAGTCGCTCTTGGAAACTTTAAATTTTAAACAGAAGTTCTAAGCAGTGGCGTCTCGAAACCTACAGTTTGGAAACGCTACATTGATGATGTCTTTTCCCTGTGGGACATAAGCAAACCGGACATAGAGACTTTCGTCGAACAAGCAAATTTACATCACCCTACAATTAAATTCACGGCAGAAATGTCTGACACTGAAACTGTGTTTCTAGACACAATAGTACACAAAGGCACGAGATTCAAGGATCAATCAATCCTTGATGTAAAAACACATTTTAAACCAACAGAGACCTTCCAATATACGCATTTCACCTCTTGTCACCCGCCAAGTGTAAAAAACGGATTCGTCAAAGATGAGGCCTTACGAATCCTTAGAACAAACTCCTCAAAGGACACTTTCGAGGAAAACATTTCGAAATTTAAAAAACGTTTACGGAACAGAGGTTACCCACGCAATTTGGTAGAAAAACTACTATCAGAAATCAAATTCACAAGGAGGGGCTCAGTGCTTGAAGGAAATAACAAAACACGTAAAGACATTTTACCGTTTGTGACACAATACCAGCCATCAGTGTCAAATTTAAAACAAGCTTTACTCACAAAATGGCATTTAATTCAAAATCAACCCCTACTTCGCCGAATTTTTAAAGAACCACTTTCGTTCAAAAAAGGAAAATCCTTAAAAGATCTGCTTGTGAGAGCAAAACTATAAAAGGTTGTTTACATGTTTTCACACAGGAAGGGAATTAGTGTGGCCTGTCATTCCTTGTGTTTCTTATCTTCCGGAAGAGCGGCCAAGCGCGACTAATTAGGGGGTGTTTATCATTTTCACAGTGTTTTCGGGCAGGCGTTTTCTCTTCTTTCTCCCCGCCCCTTCCCCCCTCCCCTTGACTCGCCCCATTTCCTCCTCTCTTCGGGAGTTTTAACATAGCGCTTTCGCGATTAAAACCATTCGCGCGCGCCCGATGAAAACGCCTGCACTGCAGGCTAGGAAAACCAATAACCTCTGGTTTCACAAATACCGGATCTCATTTCCATGCTGTGCTGTTGCCCGGGAAACCATGCTTTTCATAAGCCAATCACAGCCAATCAACGAACTAGGACAAATTCTGTTCTAATTTCATGATATGGAAACAAATTTCTCAGCTCCTGCAACTAGAGGCCTGTCTCTCGTCTTCTATTGGTTTTCAGACATATTCATTATTTTTAACAGGCCTCTGGTATTGAATAAATTAAAGTGTCAATCGGTTTTGCAAAATATGATGGTTAGGAACCTTTCAGAGCCAAAAAAAACTTTTAGAGCAAAACCTGGTAATGTAAGATTATTCAGTACCCCTTAAATAAAAATATCCACGTAAACTAAACAAAAAGGGAATAAGTTATATCAGGTGTAAAATAAAGTAAGTTATCCAAGAAAAACAAGCAAACAAAGAAATAAGCAGCAACAACTGAGTATTGGGGGTAGTTTCTAAAAAAACTGTGGTGCTGGGTCGGTGAGGAAGATGTACACAATACTTTGGTTTATCAACAGAGTTGATAATGTAAATTGATCACCGTAGAGGGATTCTTAAGGCTGATGCTTCGAGCATTAGCCCTTTGCTCTGATGAATGCCTAATGCTCAAAATGTCAGCTTTTAGAATTCCTGTACGGTGTTCAATTTAGGCCCGTTTCAAATGTTGTGCTACTGCCGTGCTTAGCTGGCTCAACTTTAGCATGACTTCAGCACAATTTGGTTTCAGATGTTGAATTTAATTCAGTCAAATTGAAAACTGTTGCTGTTAACATGCATCAAACCATAACAAACTGGTTTTGCTGACTTTTAAAATGTATTTATAATTTATGAATTAAGTAATTTGACACAGCAGTAGCATGACATTTGAAACCAAGTCGTGCTACTGCTGAATTTAATTCGATCAACTGAGTTCCACATGGCAGTAACATGACGTTTGAAATGGGCCTTACATTAATTTTATCAACTCAGTTGATAAAACCAAATTTTTGTGAACAACAGAGTGTTGTACATTTGCAAAGTGGAGACCAGTCTGGTAAACCAAAACAGAACGGTTATTACAAATAAGCTAAAGTTTGATGGTTGAGGATGAGAAAAGCTCTTTCTGGAAGAACTATTCCTTTGGTATGGAGCACTCCTTAGTCTTAGCACACAATCCTGGACAAAACTCACAGGGTATACAGCATCAGGGCCTGAACAATAATTAATGGAAATGGATGATCAGAAAATCAATTGATCAATCGATAACAATCGATTAATTGCTGTTAACTGGAATTGTTTGGTATCAGTCAATTGATGGCCAATCGATAATCACACAAAAGTTGTTGCAAACCTTAGCAATTGCCATCGATAGGCATTCAAACCAAATTTAGGTTTCTGCCTGCATCTTCAGTGTATGCAGAGCGTATGATATTTCCTTAAACCCCGGGAGTAATGTTTGAGATTATATAAATGTAACTGGAAACAGTGTAAGACACAAACAAATGTCTCGATCAGCTTCATGTTGTCGTTCAAACATGATTAATTTGGATGTTACTTCTTCTTTCTCCACATGTCTGTACAAATGCCCAAAGAGATGAACTATCTAAGGCCCAGTTCAGACGTCGTGCTTCTGCCGTGCCAAACTTAATTGCAATTAGGTTGAACTGTAGCATGGCAGAAACACGACTTTGATTCAGACGTCGTGCCAAATTCAGGATTACTGAAGCCACGCAACAATAAGTCAGCGGTAATGAAACAAATCCCGCCAAAATACATTAATCCCACAAAAATACATTAATATAATTTATGAATTTTGTTTGGCACGGCAGAAGCACGACATTTGAATTGCTGCCGTGTCAGAGTCTTGTAGCACGACAGAGCTTGTCGAACTTAATTGCTTTGCCGAACTTAATTCAAAAGTGTGATTCAGACGTCGTGCTTCTGCCGTGCTTTTGTCGAACTTAATTCTTGAATTTAGTTCGGCACGGCAGTAGCACGACGTACGAACTGGGCCTAAGTTTACCACATTCTCAATTAATAATTGACAACAATTGATATAAATTGATTGATTTTCATTGATCATCGATTGTTATTGATAATCAATGACAATCGATAATCACAAAAAATTACGCGATCGATTGAACATTTATCGATATTAATCAATTGATATCGATTGTCATCGATCATAGATTTTATCGATTGTTCACCCCTTACAGCATGCATCATAACACAATTTAACGTTTGTGGAATTACTAATAAGGATACCTACCGGAACAATTAATCCTTGCCAATTTAAAATATTTGATTCATCTACTTGAATATTACGAAATATTTTAATCGAAGACGATCTGATGTCTTGCAGTTCCTGGAATGATAGAGGCACAAGTTACCGAGAAGCGTAAAATTCCGACTTGAATAGAAAACGATGATGAAAACGAGATGAACATATTTGAAACCATAAACTGATCGATTTAGCATTGTATATTTCCTTTCCAAGTTCAAATATTACATTTTTACTGTTACTTAAAAGAAAGGCATTTGTGAACGAGCTCGAAAACTGCAAAGTAATTTAAGCAAGACAGCTGCACTTTGGAACGAAAAACAAATGAGATCAGATCTAAATTGTCAGACAAGAATGGATTTGATCGCCAATTCTTGGCCACAGTTCTCAAAATCATGCACAGTTCAAAACAAAATATCCAAAGTTCTCTTCCCTGGCTATTTCCCAACGATTTTGTTTTTAAATGTAAAAAGTGTCATGCAACATTCAAAAACAGTTTCGATTTTAAACTTCCTTTACCTTTCCTAATCTTCGTGTGGCCGCCATGCTCGAAGGAACTTCTTGCCGGTTTCCACACCAGTCTCCGCGCAGCATTATTTATCCACAATGCACAGCGGGTTTTCGCCGCCACCCCTCAAAAGGATCTTTCAATGTTGCGATGCGTGGTATTTTTCGTTGAACAAATTTTTAATCGACGTAGTGGTCAGGAAATAGTGATTTTGTGGAGAGACTGAACTGTATCTTCCACACGCTGGGCCATGACCCGCCTCTTCAATTGAGGGGAGGGGGCTAACTCAAAAAATGATTCAGTTTTCACGGCTTCATTTCATTTTAGTTTAACTCATAAGACTGTCAGACCTAGGATCGAAATGGACAAGTTATGAGTTAAGATGTTTTCCCGCCAGGTCCACCAGCTTTATTCTTGAAAGTACTTTTCCTTTTTGTCATGTTCGCAAGGGGTTTTACTCAATTTATTATTTTCTCCACAGTGGGAGAGTGGTTGAGGGGGGGGGAGGGGAGCCCCCCGTCCTCTCCCCCTGCGCTGTCCTTGACGCGTGAGAAAGGCTTATCAGTTCCAGACGCTCTAAATAGTCCCCAAAAGATATAGGTACCAAGACAACCTAAGGCAAAATACGGCAGGCAGGTTAGTTAGCTAGAGCGGCCTGCACGACCAAAAGGAAACAGGCGCTCGAGGAAAAAACTCCTCTCCTCCGGCCTGGCGTAACTCAATCTCTAACCTAAATGGTCATTGCCAATTTCCAGTTGTCTTAGTTTTTAGGTGTTACTGTCGTTCATGTCTCTGGATTCTAATATAAAGTACTGCAGTAATAACCTAAATCTAAATCTAAATCTGAATTGATTTGACCTTTTCCATCGCATAGAAATTCAGAAGCTAGGGGGAGCCTTCTAAAACAAAATAATCAAATGAAGAATGATCATCGCAGTTGTGATAGCAATTTTAACAATTGCGTAAAGAAGCCTGAAAAAAAAAAATCAGGACTTCTACGGGGCTTGAACCCGTGACCTCGGGATTCCGGTGCGAGGCTACCAACTGAGCTATGAAACCACTAACGTTGGCAGCAGGTCAATTTTGGGTTCATATGTTCCCGTGAAAGATATGTAATTGAATAATCCATATAACAGATCATATGTGAATCATATGCATCATTCAATTACATATCTTTCACAGAAACATACAAACCCCAAATTGACCTCCTCCCAAAGTCAGTGGCTTCATAACTCAGTTGGCAGAGCATCGCACCGCAATCGCCAGGTCACGAATTAAACCCCAGTTAAAATCCAATTTTTTTTCAGGATTCTTTAGGCAATTGTGAAAATTCCGCTCACAATTGTGACGATCATTCTTAATTTGGTTTCATATCCGTAGTTGACATATGATTTCTATCCATCATTCAAGTGTCTTCGTGTTTCTACTGCACAATAGTCTCCAAGACGCCCCGTGGACTGTATTACCAGCACGGCTCGGTTCAAGGTCTTTGTTTCTCTTCCCCAATTACGTTTAAAATAGTTAAAATGGCAATACGCACGCACACCTAGTAAATGCGCACCACATGGATGACAAAATGACTAAAAATTACTTAATGTTTAAATAGAAATTTTTCATCCATGGTTTGATATGTAGGACCGGTACTTTGCTGCGCGTTTGGAGTGGGATTGTCACGAATGGTTTAGGGGCCGACACATCTCTCCCTCACTGGCTGTCATGGGATGACAGAATATTCACTCGGGTGTGCGGGGTGCTGGGCTTAGCTGGTATAAGCGATCCCCGGGCCGAAATCTCGGGGTTAATCGTCAGGGTACAGCGCTCCAAACACGGAGGTACCGTTACCGGCTGAGTTTTTTTTCTTTTTTTTTCCTTTTTTTTTTTTTCAAAGATTTTTTTTTGTTTTCTTATAGAACCTGCGCGAGGCCATTGCAACTGAAATTCACCAAGAGAGTCTTGTCTTCATCGATAAACGCAAGGGACTGACAAGTGAACGTATCCGTTTTCATACCTTTAACCCCCAAAAGCCTTGGAGTGATCCGCATCGAATTTTATGACGAGAATTAAGGACAGATTCGTTCTATAGCAATTGTCTAGGGGACCACAAATAACAATTTCCATTTTGATGTAGCGATCTAAAGGGTTAATACACCACATACACATCAGCAGTTTCTTTGAACCCTGGCTTAAATGAGACTCCACTGCAACGGCATATGCATATCCTGTAATGATGCGGCACCGTTACCGCTCGAAGAATTTCAGTGAAAGTTGAAATGCACCGCGCTGTTACTGTCAAATGCTTAGCGTGTTGTTCGAACTCAACTTCAGCACCCAATACTTTCAGCAGAGCTCGCGATTTTCAAAATTTCCGTGTTGACGCACCAGATGAGTTCTGGGTAACTCCTTGATGAAGTCGGCATGCAAGTCCGCCAATTCTTATTTCATCTATATTCTGCATAAGCGTCGAGTCATCCAGTCCTACTGGCAAAATATTGTACCCAGCGCATTACCGTTATTTTGCATAAGCGTCGAGTCATCCAGTCCTACTGGCAAAATATTGTACCCAGCGCATTACTTTCAAAGCAAAACACCCCAAAATTGCCTATTAACTAACCATGAGCATGCATCAGCTTCTCTATTCCGTTTAGAATAGTTAAAATGGCAATACGCATGCGCACGTAGTAAATGCGCACCACATGGATGACAAAATGACTAAAAATTACTTAATGTTTAAATAGAAATTTTTCATCCATGGTTTGATATGTAGGACCGGTACTTTGCTGCGCGTTTGGAGTGGGATTGTCACGAATGGTTTAGGGGCCGACACATCTCTCCCTCACTGGCTGTCATGGGATGACAGAATATTCACTCGGGTGTGCGGGGTGCTGGGCTTAGCTGGTATAAGCGATCCCCGGGCCGAAATCTCGGGGTTAATCGTCAGGGTACAGCGCTCCAAACACGGAGGTACCGTTACCGGCTGAGTTTTTTTTTTCTTTTTTTTTTCCTTTTTTTTTTTTTCAAAGATTTTTTTTTGTTTTCTTATAGAACCTGCGCGAGGCCATTGCAACTGAAATTCACCAAGAGAGTCTTGTCTTCATCGATAAACGCAAGGGACTGACAAGTGAACGTATCCGTTTTCATACCTTTAACCCCCAAAAGCCTTGGAGTGATCCGCATCGAATTTTATGACGAGAATTAAGGACAGATTCGTTCTATAGCAATTGTCTAGGGGACCACAAATAACAATTTCCATTTTGATGTAGCGATCTAAAGGGTTAATACACCACATACACATCAGCAGTTTCTTTGAACCCTGGCTTAAATGAGACTCCACTGCAACGGCATATGCATATCCTGTAATGATGCGGCACCGTTACCGCTCGAAGAATTTCAGTGAAAGTTGAAATGCACCGCGCTGTTACTGTCAAATGCTTAGCGTGTTGTTCGAACTCAACTTCAGCACCCAATACTTTCAGCAGAGCCCGCGATTTTCAAAATTTCCGTGTTGACGCACCAGATGAGTTCTGGGTAACTCCTTGATGAAGTCGGCATGCAAGTCCGCCAATTCTTATTTCATCTATATTCTGCATAAGCGTCGAGTCATCCAGTCCTACTGGCAAAATATTGTACCCAGCGCATTACCGTTATTTTGCATAAGCGTCGAGTCATCCAGTCCTACTGGCAAAATATTGTACCCAGCGCATTACTTTCAAAGCAAAACACCCCAAAATTGCCTATTAACTAACCATGAGCATGCATCAGCTTCTCTATTCCGTTTAGAATAGTTAAAATGGCCATACGCATGCGCACGTAGTAAATGCGCACCACATGGATGACAAAATGACTAAAAATTACTTAATGTTTAAATAGAAATTTTTCATCCATGGTTTGATATGTAGGACCGGTACTTTGCTGCGCGTTTGGAGTGGGATTGTCACGAATGGTTTAGGGGCCGACACATCTCTCCCTCACTGGCTGTCATGGGATGACAGAATATTCACTCGGGTGTGCGGGGTGCTGGGCTTAGCTGGTATAAGCGATCCCCGGGCCGAAATCTCGGGGTTAATCGTCAGGGTACAGCGCTCCAAACACGGAGGTACCGTTACCGGCTGAGTTTTTTTTTTCTTTTTTTTTTCCTTTTTTTTTTTCAAAGATTTTTTTTTGTTTTCTTATAGAACCTGCGCGAGGCCATTGCAACTGAAATTCACCAAGAGAGTCTTGTCTTCATCGATAAACGCAAGGGACTGACAAGTGAACGTATCCGTTTTCATACCTTTAACCCCCAAAAGCCTTGGAGTGATCCGCATCGAATTTTATGACGAGAATTAAGGACAGATTCGTTCTATAGCAATTGTCTAGGGGACCACAAATAACAATTTACATTTTGATGTAGCGATCTAAAGGGTTAATACACCACATACACATCAGCAGTTTCTTTGAACCCTGGCTTAAATGAGACTCCACTGCAACGGCATATGCATATCCTGTAATGATGCGGCACCGTTACCGCTCGAAGAATTTCAGTGAAAGTTGAAATGCACCGCGCTGTTACTGTCAAATGCTTAGCGTGTTGTTCGAACTCAACTTCAGCACCCAATACTTTCAGCAGAGCCCGCGATTTTCAAAATTTCCGTGTTGACGCACCAGATGAGTTCTGGGTAACTCCTTGATGAAGTCGGCATGCAAGTCCGCCAATTCTTATTTCATCTATATTCTGCATAAGCGTCGAGTCATCCAGTCCTACTGGCAAAATATTGTACCCAGCGCATTACCGTTATTTTGCATAAGCGTCGAGTCATCCAGTCCTACTGGCAAAATATTGTACCCAGCGCATTACTTTCAAAGCAAAACACCCCAAAATTGCCTATTAACTAACCATGAGCATGCATCAGCTTCTCTATTCCGTTTAGAATAGTTAAAATGGCAATACGCATGCGCACGTAGTAAATGCGCACCACATGGATGACAAAATGACTAAAAATTACTTAATGTTTAAATAGAAATTTTTCATCCATGGTTTGATATGTAGGACCGGTACTTTGCTGCGCGTTTGGAGTGGGATTGTCACGAATGGTTTAGGGGCCGACACATCTCTCCCTCACTGGCTGTCATGGGATGACAGAATATTCACTCGGGTGTGCGGGGTGCTGGGCTTAGCTGGTATAAGCGATCCCCGGGCCGAAATCTCGGGGTTAATCGTCAGGGTACAGCGCTCCAAACACGGAGGTACCGTTACCGGCTGAGTTTTTTTTTTCTTTTTTTTTTCCTTTTTTTTTTTTTCAAAGATTTTTTTTTGTTTTCTTATAGAACCTGCGCGAGGCCATTGCAACTGAAATTCACCAAGAGAGTCTTGTCTTCATCGATAAACGCAAGGGACTGACAAGTGAACGTATCCGTTTTCATACCTTTAACCCCCAAAAGCCTTGGAGTGATCCGCATCGAATTTTATGACGAGAATTAAGGACAGATTCGTTCTATAGCAATTGTCTAGGGGACCACAAATAACAATTTCCATTTTGATGTAGCGATCTAAAGGGTTAATACACCACATACACATCAGCAGTTTCTTTGAACCCTGGCTTAAATGAGACTCCACTGCAACGGCATATGCATATCCTGTAATGATGCGGCACCGTTACCGCTCGAAGAATTTCAGTGAAAGTTGAAATGCACCGCGCTGTTACTGTCAAATGCTTAGCGTGTTGTTCGAACTCAACTTCAGCACCCAATACTTTCAGCAGAGCCCGCGATTTTCAAAATTTCCGTGTTGACGCACCAGATGAGTTCTGGGTAACTCCTTGATGAAGTCGGCATGCAAGTCCGCCAATTCTTATTTCATCTATATTCTGCATAAGCGTCGAGTCATCCAGTCCTACTGGCAAAATATTGTACCCAGCGCATTACCGTTATTTTGCATAAGCGTCGAGTCATCCAGTCCTACTGGCAAAATATTGTACCCAGCGCATTACTTTCAAAGCAAAACACCCCAAAATTGCCTATTAACTAAGCATGAGCATGCATCAGCTTCTCTATTCCGTTTAGAATAGTTAAAATGGCCATACGCATGCGCACGTAGTAAATGCGCACCACATGGATGACAAAATGACTAAAAATTACTTAATGTTTAAATAGAAATTTTTCATCCATGGTTTGATATGTAGGACCGGTACTTTGCTGCGCGTTTGGAGTGGGATTGTCACGAATGGTTTAGGGGCCGACACATCTCTCCCTCACTGGCTGTCATGGGATGACAGAATATTCACTCGGGTGTGCGGGGTGCTGGGCTTAGCTGGTATAAGCGATCCCCGGGCCGAAATCTCGGGGTTAATCGTCAGGGTACAGCGCTCCAAACACGGAGGTACCGTTACCGGCTGAGTTTTTTTTTTCTTTTTTTTTTCCTTTTTTTTTTTCAAAGATTTTTTTTTGTTTTCTTATAGAACCTGCGCGAGGCCATTGCAACTGAAATTCACCAAGAGAGTCTTGTCTTCATCGATAAACGCAAGGGACTGACAAGTGAACGTATCCGTTTTCATACCTTTAACCCCCAAAAGCCTTGGAGTGATCCGCATCGAATTTTATGACGAGAATTAAGGACAGATTCGTTCTATAGCAATTGTCTAGGGGACCACAAATAACAATTTACATTTTGATGTAGCGATCTAAAGGGTTAATACACCACATACACATCAGCAGTTTCTTTGAACCCTGGCTTAAATGAGACTCCACTGCAACGGCATATGCATATCCTGTAATGATGCGGCACCGTTACCGCTCGAAGAATTTCAGTGAAAGTTGAAATGCACCGCGCTGTTACTGTCAAATGCTTAGCGTGTTGTTCGAACTCAACTTCAGCACCCAATACTTTCAGCAGAGCCCGCGATTTTCAAAATTTCCGTGTTGACGCACCAGATGAGTTCTGGGTAACTCCTTGATGAAGTCGGCATGCAAGTCCGCCAATTCTTATTTCATCTATATTCTGCATAAGCGTCGAGTCATCCAGTCCTACTGGCAAAATATTGTACCCAGCGCATTACCGTTATTTTGCATAAGCGTCGAGTCATCCAGTCCTACTGGCAAAATATTGTACCCAGCGCATTACTTTCAAAGCAAAACACCCCAAAATTGCCTATTAACTAACCATGAGCATGCATCAGCTTCTCTATTCCGTTTAGAATAGTTAAAATGGCAATACGCATGCGCACGTAGTAAATGCGCACCACATGGATGACAAAATGACTAAAAATTACTTAATGTTTAAATAGAAATTTTTCATCCATGGTTTGATATGTAGGACCGGTACTTTGCTGCGCGTTTGGAGTGGGATTGTCACGAATGGTTTAGGGGCCGACACATCTCTCCCTCACTGGCTGTCATGGGATGACAGAATATTCACTCGGGTGTGCGGGGTGCTGGGCTTAGCTGGTATAAGCGATCCCCGGGCCGAAATCTCGGGGTTAATCGTCAGGGTACAGCGCTCCAAACACGGAGGTACCGTTACCGGCTGAGTTTTTTTTTTCTTTTTTTTTTCCTTTTTTTTTTTTTCAAAGATTTTTTTTTGTTTTCTTATAGAACCTGCGCGAGGCCATTGCAACTGAAATTCACCAAGAGAGTCTTGTCTTCATCGATAAACGCAAGGGACTGACAAGTGAACGTATCCGTTTTCATACCTTTAACCCCCAAAAGCCTTGGAGTGATCCGCATCGAATTTTATGACGAGAATTAAGGACAGATTCGTTCTATAGCAATTGTCTAGGGGACCACAAATAACAATTTCCATTTTGATGTAGCGATCTAAAGGGTTAATACACCACATACACATCAGCAGTTTCTTTGAACCCTGGCTTAAATGAGACTCCACTGCAACGGCATATGCATATCCTGTAATGATGCGGCACCGTTACCGCTCGAAGAATTTCAGTGAAAGTTGAAATGCACCGCGCTGTTACTGTCAAATGCTTAGCGTGTTGTTCGAACTCAACTTCAGCACCCAATACTTTCAGCAGAGCCCGCGATTTTCAAAATTTCCGTGTTGACGCACCAGATGAGTTCTGGGTAACTCCTTGATGAAGTCGGCATGCAAGTCCGCCAATTCTTATTTCATCTATATTCTGCATAAGCGTCGAGTCATCCAGTCCTACTGGCAAAATATTGTACCCAGCGCATTACCGTTATTTTGCATAAGCGTCGAGTCATCCAGTCCTACTGGCAAAATATTGTACCCAGCGCATTACTTTCAAAGCAAAACACCCCAAAATTGCCTATTAACTAAGCATGAGCATGCATCAGCTTCTCTATTCCGTTTAGAATAGTTAAAATGGCCATACGCATGCGCACGTAGTAAATGCGCACCACATGGATGACAAAATGACTAAAAATTACTTAATGTTTAAATAGAAATTTTTCATCCATGGTTTGATATGTAGGACCGGTACTTTGCTGCGCGTTTGGAGTGGGATTGTCACGAATGGTTTAGGGGCCGACACATCTCTCCCTCACTGGCTGTCATGGGATGACAGAATATTCACTCGGGTGTGCGGGGTGCTGGGCTTAGCTGGTATAAGCGATCCCCGGGCCGAAATCTCGGGGTTAATCGTCAGGGTACAGCGCTCCAAACACGGAGGTACCGTTACCGGCTGAGTTTTTTTTTTCTTTTTTTTTTCCTTTTTTTTTTTTCAAAGATTTTTTTTTGTTTTCTTATAGAACCTGCGCGAGGCCATTGCAACTGAAATTCACCAAGAGAGTCTTGTCTTCATCGATAAACGCAAGGGACTGACAAGTGAACGTATCCGTTTTCATACCTTTAACCCCCAAAAGCCTTGGAGTGATCCGCATCGAATTTTATGACGAGAATTAAGGACAGATTCGTTCTATAGCAATTGTCTAGGGGACCACAAATAACAATTTCCATTTTGATGTAGCGATCTAAAGGGTTAATACACCACATACACATCAGCAGTTTCTTTGAACCCTGGCTTAAATGAGACTCCACTGCAACGGCATATGCATATCCTGTAATGATGCGGCACCGTTACCGCTCGAAGAATTTCAGTGAAAGTTGAAATGCACCGCGCTGTTACTGTCAAATGCTTAGCGTGTTGTTCGAACTCAACTTCAGCACCCAATACTTTCAGCAGAGCCCGCGATTTTCAAAATTTCCGTGTTGACGCACCAGATGAGTTCTGGGTAACTCCTTGATGAAGTCGGCATGCAAGTCCGCCAATTCTTATTTCATCTATATTCTGCATAAGCGTCGAGTCATCCAGTCCTACTGGCAAAATATTGTACCCAGCGCATTACCGTTATTTTGCATAAGCGTCGAGTCATCCAGTCCTACTGGCAAAATATTGTACCCAGCGCATTACTTTCAAAGCAAAACACCCCAAAATTGCCTATTAACTAACCATGAGCATGCATCAGCTTCTCTATTCCGTTTAGAATAGTTAAAATGGCAATACGCATGCGCACGTAGTAAATGCGCACCACATGGATGACAAAATGACTAAAAATTACTTAATGTTTAAATAGAAATTTTTCATCCATGGTTTGATATGTAGGACCGGTACTTTGCTGCGCGTTTGGAGTGGGATTGTCACGAATGGTTTAGGGGCCGACACATCTCTCCCTCACTGGCTGTCATGGGATGACAGAATATTCACTCGGGTGTGCGGGGTGCTGGGCTTAGCTGGTATAAGCGATCCCCGGGCCGAAATCTCGGGGTTAATCGTCAGGGTACAGCGCTCCAAACACGGAGGTACCGTTACCGGCTGAGTTTTTTTTTTCTTTTTTTTTTCCTTTTTTTTTTTTTCAAAGATTTTTTTTTGTTTTCTTATAGAACCTGCGCGAGGCCATTGCAACTGAAATTCACCAAGAGAGTCTTGTCTTCATCGATAAACGCAAGGGACTGACAAGTGAACGTATCCGTTTTCATACCTTTAACCCCCAAAAGCCTTGGAGTGATCCGCATCGAATTTTATGACGAGAATTAAGGACAGATTCGTTCTATAGCAATTGTCTAGGGGACCACAAATAACAATTTCCATTTTGATGTAGCGATCTAAAGGGTTAATACACCACATACACATCAGCAGTTTCTTTGAACCCTGGCTTAAATGAGACTCCACTGCAACGGCATATGCATATCCTGTAATGATGCGGCACCGTTACCGCTCGAAGAATTTCAGTGAAAGTTGAAATGCACCGCGCTGTTACTGTCAAATGCTTAGCGTGTTGTTCGAACTCAACTTCAGCACCCAATACTTTCAGCAGAGCCCGCGATTTTCAAAATTTCCGTGTTGACGCACCAGATGAGTTCTGGGTAACTCCTTGATGAAGTCGGCATGCAAGTCCGCCAATTCTTATTTCATCTATATTCTGCATAAGCGTCGAGTCATCCAGTCCTACTGGCAAAATATTGTACCCAGCGCATTACCGTTATTTTGCATAAGCGTCGAGTCATCCAGTCCTACTGGCAAAATATTGTACCCAGCGCATTACTTTCAAAGCAAAACACCCCAAAATTGCCTATTAACTAACCATGAGCATGCATCAGCTTCTCTATTCCGTTTAGAATAGTTAAAATGGCCATACGCATGCGCACGTAGTAAATGCGCACCACATGGATGACAAAATGACTAAAAATTACTTAATGTTTAAATAGAAATTTTTCATCCATGGTTTGATATGTAGGACCGGTACTTTGCTGCGCGTTTGGAGTGGGATTGTCACGAATGGTTTAGGGGCCGACACATCTCTCCCTCACTGGCTGTCATGGGATGACAGAATATTCACTCGGGTGTGCGGGGTGCTGGGCTTAGCTGGTATAAGCGATCCCCGGGCCGAAATCTCGGGGTTAATCGTCAGGGTACAGCGCTCCAAACACGGAGGTACCGTTACCGGCTGAGTTTTTTTTTTCTTTTTTTTTTCCTTTTTTTTTTTTCAAAGATTTTTTTTTGTTTTCTTATAGAACCTGCGCGAGGCCATTGCAACTGAAATTCACCAAGAGAGTCTTGTCTTCATCGATAAACGCAAGGGACTGACAAG
The DNA here is from genome assembly GCA_948470475.1 of Galaxea fascicularis. Taxonomy (NCBI): domain Eukaryota; kingdom Metazoa; phylum Cnidaria; class Anthozoa; order Scleractinia; family Euphylliidae; genus Galaxea; species Galaxea fascicularis. Next base: position 1,563,914 of record OX419345.1, on the reverse strand, counting down.
TGAACGTATCCGTTTTCATACCTTTAACCCCCAAAAGCCTTGGAGTGATCCGCATCGAATTTTATGACGAGAATTAAGGACAGATTCGTTCTATAGCAATTGTCTAGGGGACCACAAATAACAATTTCCATTTTGATGTAGCGATCTAAAGGGTTAATACACCACATACACATCAGCAGTTTCTTTGAACCCTGGCTTAAATGAGACTCCACTGCAACGGCATATGCATATCCTGTAATGATGCGGCACCGTTACCGCTCGAAGAATTTCAGTGAAAGTTGAAATGCACCGCGCTGTTACTGTCAAATGCTTAGCGTGTTGTTCGAACTCAACTTCAGCACCCAATACTTTCAGCAGAGCCCGCGATTTTCAAAATTTCCGTGTTGACGCACCAGATGAGTTCTGGGTAACTCCTTGATGAAGTCGGCATGCAAGTCCGCCAATTCTTATTTCATCTATATTCTGCATAAGCGTCGAGTCATCCAGTCCTACTGGCAAAATATTGTACCCAGCGCATTACCGTTATTTTGCATAAGCGTCGAGTCATCCAGTCCTACTGGCAAAATATTGTACCCAGCGCATTACTTTCAAAGCAAAACACCCCAAAATTGCCTATTAACTAAGCATGAGCATGCATCAGCTTCTCTATTCCGTTTAGAATAGTTAAAATGGCCATACGCACGCGCACGTAGTAAATGCGCACCACATGGATGACAAAATGACTAAAAATTACTTAATGTTTAAATAGAAATTTTTCATCCATGGTTTGATATGTAGGACCGGTACTTTGCTGCGCGTTTGGAGTGGGATTGTCACGAATGGTTTAGGGGCCGACACATCTCTCCCTCACTGGCTGTCATGGGATGACAGAATATTCACTCGGGTGTGCGGGGTGCTGGGCTTAGCTGGTATAAGCGATCCCCGGGCCGAAATCTCGGGGTTAATCGTCAGGGTACAGCGCTCCAAACACGGAGGTACCGTTACCGGCTGAGTTTTTTTTTTCTTTTTTTTTTCCTTTTTTTTTTTTCAAAGATTTTTTTTTGTTTTCTTATAGAACCTGCGCGAGGCCATTGCAACTGAAATTCACCAAGAGAGTCTTGTCTTCATCGATAAACGCAAGGGACTGACAAGTGAACGTATCCGTTTTCATACCTTTAACCCCCAAAAGCCTTGGAGTGATCCGCATCGAATTTTATGACGAGAATTAAGGACAGATTCGTTCTATAGCAATTGTCTAGGGGACCACAAATAACAATTTCCATTTTGATGTAGCGATCTAAAGGGTTAATACACCACATACACATCAGCAGTTTCTTTGAACCCTGGCTTAAATGAGACTCCACTGCAACGGCATATGCATATCCTGTAATGATGCGGCACCGTTACCGCTCGAAGAATTTCAGTGAAAGTTGAAATGCACCGCGCTGTTACTGTCAAATGCTTAGCGTGTTGTTCGAACTCAACTTCAGCACCCAATACTTTCAGCAGAGCCCGCGATTTTCAAAATTTCCGTGTTGACGCACCAGATGAGTTCTGGGTAACTCCTTGATGAAGTCGGCATGCAAGTCCGCCAATTCTTATTTCATCTATATTCTGCATAAGCGTCGAGTCATCCAGTCCTACTGGCAAAATATTGTACCCAGCGCATTACCGTTATTTTGCATAAGCGTCGAGTCATCCAGTCCTACTGGCAAAATATTGTACCCAGCGCATTACTTTCAAAGCAAAACACCCCAAAATTGCCTATTAACTAACCATGAGCATGCATCAGCTTCTCTATTCCGTTTAGAATAGTTAAAATGGCCATACGCACGCGCACGTAGTAAATGCGCACCACATGGATGACAAAATGACTAAAAATTACTTAATGTTTAAATAGAAATTTTTCATCCATGGTTTGATATGTAGGACCGGTACTTTGCTGCGCGTTTGGAGTGGGATTGTCACGAATGGTTTAGGGGCCGACACATCTCTCCCTCACTGGCTGTCATGGGATGACAGAATATTCACTCGGGTGTACGGGGTGCTGGGCTTAGCTGGTATAAGCGATCCCCGGGCCGAAATCTCGGGGTTAATCGTCAGGGTACAGCACTCCAAACACGGAGGTACCGTTACCGGCTGAGTTTTTTTTTTCTTTTTTTTTTCCTTTTTTTTTTTCAAAGATTTTTTTTTGTTTTCTTATAGAACCTGCGCGAGGCCATTGCAACTGAAATTCACCAAGAGAGTCTTGTCTTCATCGATAAACGCAAGGGACTGACAAGTGAACGTATCCGTTTTCATACCTTTAACCCCCAAAAGCCTTGGAGTGATCCGCATCGAATTTTATGACGAGAATTAAGGACAGATTCGTTCTATAGCAATTGTCTAGGGGACCACAAATAACAATTTACATTTTGATGTAGCGATCTAAAGGGTTAATACACCACATACACATCAGCAGTTTCTTTGAACCCTGGCTTAAATGAGACTCCACTGCAACGGCATATGCATATCCTGTAATGATGCGGCACCGTTACCGCTCGAAGAATTTCAGTGAAAGTTGAAATGCACCGCGCTGTTACTGTCAAATGCTTAGCGTGTTGTTCGAACTCAACTTCAGCACCCAATACTTTCAGCAGAGCCCGCGATTTTCAAAATTTCCGTGTTGACGCACCAGATGAGTTCTGGGTAACTCCTTGATGAAGTCGGCATGCAAGTCCGCCAATTCTTATTTCATCTATATTCTGCATAAGCGTCGAGTCATCCAGTCCTACTGGCAAAATATTGTACCCAGCGCATTACCGTTATTTTGCATAAGCGTCGAGTCATCCAGTCCTACTGGCAAAATATTGTACCCAGCGCATTACTTTCAAAGCAAAACACCCCAAAATTGCCTATTAACTAACCATGAGCATGCATCAGCTTCTCTATTCCGTTTAGAATAGTTAAAATGGCAATACGCATGCGCACGTAGTAAATGCGCACCACATGGATGACAAAATGACTAAAAATTACTTAATGTTTAAATAGAAATTTTTCATCCATGGTTTGATATGTAGGACCGGTACTTTGCTGCGCGTTTGGAGTGGGATTGTCACGAATGGTTTAGGGGCCGACACATCTCTCCCTCACTGGCTGTCATGGGATGACAGAATATTCACTCGGGTGTGCGGGGTGCTGGGCTTAGCTGGTATAAGCGATCCCCGGGCCGAAATCTCGGGGTTAATCGTCAGGGTACAGCGCTCCAAACACGGAGGTACCGTTACCGGCTGAGTTTTTTTTTTCTTTTTTTTTTTCCTTTTTTTTTTTTTCAAAGATTTTTTTTTGTTTTCTTATAGAACCTGCGCGAGGCCATTGCAACTGAAATTCACCAAGAGAGTCTTGTCTTCATCGATAAACGCAAGGGACTGACAAGTGAACGTATCCGTTTTCATACCTTTAACCCCCAAAAGCCTTGGAGTGATCCGCATCGAATTTTATGACGAGAATTAAGGACAGATTCGTTCTATAGCAATTGTCTAGGGGACCACAAATAACAATTTCCATTTTGATGTAGCGATCTAAAGGGTTAATACACCACATACACATCAGCAGTTTCTTTGAACCCTGGCTTAAATGAGACTCCACTGCAACGGCATATGCATATCCTGTAATGATGCGGCACCGTTACCGCTCGAAGAATTTCAGTGAAAGTTGAAATGCACCGCGCTGTTACTGTCAAATGCTTAGCGTGTTGTTCGAACTCAACTTCAGCACCCAATACTTTCAGCAGAGCCCGCGATTTTCAAAATTTCCGTGTTGACGCACCAGATGAGTTCTGGGTAACTCCTTGATGAAGTCGGCATGCAAGTCCGCCAATTCTTATTTCATCTATATTCTGCATAAGCGTCGAGTCATCCAGTCCTACTGGCAAAATATTGTACCCAGCGCATTACCGTTATTTTGCATAAGCGTCGAGTCATCCAGTCCTACTGGCAAAATATTGTACCCAGCGCATTACTTTCAAAGCAAAACACCCCAAAATTGCCTATTAACTAACCATGAGCATGCATCAGCTTCTCTATTCCGTTTAGAATAGTTAAAATGGCCATACGCATGCGCACGTAGTAAATGCGCACCACATGGATGACAAAATGACTAAAAATTACTTAATGTTTAAATAGAAATTTTTCATCCATGGTTTGATATGTAGGACCGGTACTTTGCTGCGCGTTTGGAGTGGGATTGTCACGAATGGTTTAGGGGCCGACACATCTCTCCCTCACTGGCTGTCATGGGATGACAGAATATTCACTCGGGTGTGCGGGGTGCTGGGCTTAGCTGGTATAAGCGATCCCCGGGCCGAAATCTCGGGGTTAATCGTCAGGGTACAGCGCTCCAAACACGGAGGTACCGTTACCGGCTGAGTTTTTTTTTTCTTTTTTTTTTCCTTTTTTTTTTTCAAAGATTTTTTTTTGTTTTCTTATAGAACCTGCGCGAGGCCATTGCAACTGAAATTCACCAAGAGAGTCTTGTCTTCATCGATAAACGCAAGGGACTGACAAGTGAACGTATCCGTTTTCATACCTTTAACCCCCAAAAGCCTTGGAGTGATCCGCATCGAATTTTATGACGAGAATTAAGGACAGATTCGTTCTATAGCAATTGTCTAGGGGACCACAAATAACAATTTCCATTTTGATGTAGCGATCTAAAGGGTTAATACACCACATACACATCAGCAGTTTCTTTGAACCCTGGCTTAAATGAGACTCCACTGCAACGGCATATGCATATCCTGTAATGATGCGGCACCGTTACCGCTCGAAGAATTTCAGTGAAAGTTGAAATGCACCGCGCTGTTACTGTCAAATGCTTAGCGTGTTGTTCGAACTCAACTTCAGCACCCAATACTTTCAGCAGAGCTCGCAGAGCAAGAATTGAATGGAAATCTTACCTTGGAAATGAGCAGTCTGAACAAATCTTTGTTTTACGCAATCTTTTATTCAGAGTGTGAACATTACAAAACAACTCTTTTGCTTCCGACTTAAATGGGAAGTTTGGAAAAAATGGCAACAAATGCGAAATTTGTTGCCATTTTATTAGCAACCTCAACCAAGGAGCCATGCAGCAAGAATGTGACCCTATTGCATCCTGGGAAATTCGGCATATCTTTGAGCGGGAAAGTCTCTGTCGAAACAAGTCTCTGACCAGGCTTGAATCTTGCACAAACAGTTGTCTTGGCACCCTCAACTTGCAATGAAACTTCCCCAAATGCATATTGAAGCCTGGTGAGACAAGGCTCATTTGCTTTATGGCCCCTTGTCCATGAACGACAAACTGCCAGTAGCCCGCAACGAGCATTTGAACAAAGTTTGTCACATTCACAGTGCCAATAAACAGTTCTTTGAAATTGGCAAGGTTTAAGCCTTCTCAGCCCTTAATGATGAGCTCCAGCACCAGCAAATGACCCAAAACGCAGCAAAAAAGACAATTTGCACTCACTTTCAAGGTAATTCTGCAAACAATCTCGCCGATCAGAAAGTGAATTCAAATGAACCGAGTGTGGTCACGTGACCATCTGCCACGTGACAATGGGCATGCATACTATCCCCAGTCCCTCCATCAAAACCCTTGGAGAAACAAGAGTGTTAAGGCACCCCCTACCCCCTCTTCCTCTTACAATTTCTGAGGTATAAGACCCCCTTAAAGGCGCGCCCTCGGACAACACCAAAAAATGTGCAGTTCAGAAAACAAAATACATGTTAATTATAAGTCCCTGTGTTTTGATCCTTGTGGCTTTCGCCGCGCTCTGCCCGGGCTACTGAAAACTGATCATAGACAAAGGGGGTTAGTTTCCGTATGCTGCGTCGTGTCGGTTGGAGAGTGGTATGGTACAAGAAAATTTGGAGTTGATAACGTGCGCTCGAAGGGTCAGCTTTTTGAACCCCTCTATAGACCCTTTGCAAAAATAGCTGCCTTTAAATTATTCTTTTGTTCATATTCAAAAAAACCCAACTAACCTCGTTTTTGAGACAAAATTCCTAAAGAATTTGGTATCCCGAGCGTGGCTAGTTGGGTTTGCTCAGGGTCTTTGATGGCCAATTTCCTGGCAACGGGTCAGTTGTATTACGCACAATGTCATGCGCAACCCATGCAGCGATATTTCAAGATGGCGGATGAAACGCAAACCTGTCTACCGAGTGAAGAAAAACTTATGCCGTTTGGTGTCGTTCTCTAGTGATTTCTGCGGCAAAAACATGAGATATGCACAGCTGGTAATGGGACCCGCTGGAAGCGGAAAGGTAGATGTCTGAATTTGCGTACAGAAATTATGGGACAGTGCCTCGCACAGCCCAATCCATACGTTAATTCTGGTTAGTTTTACACTAACAGGCATCACAGTCACACCATCCCTGTTACAAAAACGAGTCCGAAAATGCATGTACAATTAATGTATGGGGCTGTGCGGAAATCTTGCCATGAAAATAGTAGAGTTTCGAGGGTGTTAATGCAATCACTTGATTAGTTTAGAATTAGAGGGGACAAAACATGGAGTACTATTCCCATGTTATAATATGTGTATTGTTTATATTCCCAATAGCTTTGGTAACATCTTATTAATATTCTGTTGAGCTCAAGTTTAGTGTCAGTTTTTATTTGCTCGTCAAGTAATAAAGATCTCTCTTTGTTTGAAATATCTCTGTGCTGTTATCACAGTACCCTTAGATTACCTAAAATGGAGTACCCTGAAAAATAAATTGGGAGTCAAGGAAAATGATTTTTCCAAAAAAGAAAGTCATTAAAATGTATGTACCTTACCACATACCTTATTTACTTCAAGCTCACCAAGCTCAAACAGTATTTCAGGTGGTATTTGTTGCTATCTAAGGCCGCTATTTTGGAAGGTATCAATAATCTGCTGGCTATCTTCACTGCAGGCTCCACAGCCACCAGTTACCATCACGATTCAGCACAATTAGATTTATTCTGTTTGGATCACCACAAAAAAGCCCTAAAGTAAATATAATAAAGGTATGTGGCAAGGTATGTAATTTAAATGACTTTCCAATTTGGAAAAATCATTTTCCATGACTCCCAAATTATTTTTCAGGGTACCCCATTTTAGGTAATCCAAGGGTACTCCATGGAATAGTACTCCATGTTTTGTCCTTTCCCATTTTTGCAAACGATGAGAGGTCAAGCTTACTACCATTATTATCATAATCTGCAAAACTCAGGAGTTGGGTACAAACAATTTTATGGCACACTAAGACCAATGTACACTTATTTACACCTAGCTTGGAGTCCTTCATTAGTCTGAGAAAATAAGATCCATTTACTACATGCTCATGGGATGTAATCTAACTAGAAACATATGTTTGTTTTAGTCAACTTATTGTAGCACAATTCTGCAACACTGTGAAAATGTACAACGTTCAGTTCAAGTGGTAAATCTTGATCCTGCTGCAGAACATTTTGGTTATCCAGTTTTGGCTGGTATGTGCATTATGTAAAGGATTTGTGCATTTAAACTTGTGGGTGGCTTTATGAAAATTTGAATGCATGTGTTCACGTATGAGCTACATAGGGGACAAGGTGAACTCAGATTTAATTTTAACAAAGTGATAGAGGGGTTTGTGGTTAGCCTTTTAATGGTTAAACTATTGATTTGGCCCGGGTTGTTCAGTGGATAGTGCAATTAGCTTTCCCATTACTTATCCGCTGGATAGTGATTTATCCAGTGGATAGTGCTATCTAATGTTTGAACAACTGGGGCTTGGTGATTATTTGTGAGGAACGTACAGACAGATGTGGTTGTGTTCAGAGCTTCAGGGTAAAGCAATAAAAAGAGCAAGACAGGACAATAAATTATTATTACAATAAGCACCTACTAGAACTGCAGAGCTCTAGTAGTAGTGAAGGAATTTGAACTACAGTGTAGGCTTGAGATTCATTTAAAAATTTCAGGTGATCAAGAACTTCCATCACCAAATTCTTTATCTCCTCTTGAATCTATACAAGGTTTTTTGGTAATGTTGAGCCAACTTTCGTAATAAATGAATGATAAACGTACATGTACAACAAACCATTGTAAAATCTTTGTTTTTGTTAACATAATTTTGTCATTGTTGTAGATGTGAGGGAGTTAGTTGAACTGGAAGATGTCATGGAAGCGGATGATTTACGGCTTGGCCCAAATGGTGGCCTTGTTTTCTGCATGGAGTAAGGAACACTTTATAATCTTTTTATGCTGTAGTCATTCCACATAGCTCTTTCCTTATAAGTTTACATGTTAAACCTTGTCTTTGTGAGGAAACAGCCAATACACACTCCAATACACACCTCCTCTTCAAAGTTCAGGTTAGGTCTTCCCTGCATTGTGTGCCTCTCAAGTCACTGAAAAAGTGAGCTCTCACTAGAAGTTGCAGCCCATGGAAACTTACAGTACTAAAGCTATGTTTAGGTCACCATTTAACAAAATAATCAATGTCTTTTTTGTATTGTACCTCCATTGAGGTCACAAAATGCTTTAGATCTTAGATCTTTAATTTTACTTTCATAAAAGAACAGAGTTCTGTTATTGGTATATACTGCATTTTACTTGGAACTGATGTTCAAAGTTTTTATTTCAAGATACTTGGTGCAGAATTTTGATTGGTTGGAAGAAAAATTGGGAGATGTCGAAGATGATTATATCTTGTTTGACTGCCCAGGTAAGTTCTCACAACTTGACTCTCTAAACGAGCTATTTCAAACTGTTAGTTCTCTTGATCAAAGTTTAGTTATCCTTTTTCCTCATTTACCTGAAATTTGTTTTTCATCACCTCTCCGTTTCTCTCTCTTTACTTTCTGATTCATTTTTATGTTGTAAGGCAATCTACATAAAGTCTTCACAGAACTAAGTGTTGTTACAACAGGAGACCATGTAGTTCAGTGTGCCATTCCTTAGTGCTCAAATAAGAAGAAGTTTGAATCTCAAAAGAATAATTCTTTTACTGAAGAATTTAAAACACTGCTCAGTAAAAACAAATCTATTCACATTAGCTTTCAGTTGACTTTAAGGGTGTTTAGTTTTATCCTGATGTACATATTTGCAGAAAACTTATTTTAATCAATTTAGTTACAATATTTTTTCATGGTGAACATGAACATGTGGAATGTCCAGGAATTATTAGTTCACAGATGGGTTTATAAGAATCCATTATCAACTAGGAAAATCAAGTTGACAGCCAGGTAATTTTCCCCAGCTCCTGATTATTATCCATGTCCCTGAATGTGTGCTCTATAAATTAAATTGTTTTTAGAATTTATTGTTATTTTTGTAATTTATTATTTACCCTTTTGACACAGGTCAGATAGAGCTTTATACACACATGCCTGTCATGCGGCAGTTGGTAGAAATACTCCATCAGTGGAATTTTAGAGTGTGTGGTGTTTTTCTGATTGACTCTCAGTTTGTGGTGGACTGCAGCAAGTTTTTTGCTGGCGTATTGACAGCACTGTCGGCCATGATTCAACTAGAAATTCCTCACATCAATGTAATGAGTAAGATGGACTTGCTTAGTAAGAAACAGCTAAAGGAGATAGACAGGTGGGTCGATTATAAACCTGAAACTGGGCACAATCTTCAGTTTCAGTCATTCTTGAACTCTCATAGCTATTTTCCAACTTGCTCTTATTTACATGTATTTGCAAAGTTGGTGCACGTACGGGTAGTGTTGAGCTTAATCTTTTGCTTATATTTTCGACACAAATATGGTGGAAACTTGGAGGGGTCTGGTTGGATGTTTTCACATCAAGGATGTTATGCACAGGAATAATGTTTTTCTTGATGATGATGATGAGGATTTATATAGCGCTTTTATCCAAAGGGCTCAAAGCGCTTTACAACACTTTTTGGGGGACTTTGCCAGACTGCTTTTTGGGCGCAAATTGCTGCCACGCAGTTTACAATCTTATTTGAATGAATAGTAGGATCAACATAGGTGCCCCCAGAAAGAATAAGTTATAGACCATTCACACCGGGGACTACGTCCCCTACTCTTTTCAATCAGTGTGTGGTTCTTCAATGTCCCACACCAGTACTGTGAGACCTCTGGTTTTATCGTCCGAGAAGACTAGAAAGTCTAACCATTTGCAGATGTCATTACAAAGGTAGCACTTTCTCCTCAGTTATTTTATAAAGACCCTGAGTGTTGGAACGGCCAGGGCTTGAACCAACTAAAAACTGTGGTAAAACCAGATGTAGATATTTTCTGCTCTTCAGTGCAGAAGGCTTGACCAAAGGTCAAACCGGAATAACGTGATAATTAATGATTGTCAATCCTGACATTTACTGACGAACCATTAATATAATGCTACATTACGGTCACGTTCTTCGTATTTTCTGTTTTCGATCACTGGGTTTACTGTCTGCTGTATTTCAGCTGATCTAAGACAGATGATTTTAACTATCCCATAAGCAGACATCTCCAATATTTTTCATGGGTATCTGTTTGTGGGAGTAATTCATGCGTAAACAGATAACTCTACTAACAAACATTTTTTCCAATTCCTGAGGATGTCTGCTTACAAAATTTTATCATCACTGCAAATACTTCCAGTGCATCCCAAGTGAATGCTACTTTGTGTCTTGTTTATTTTCAACAGGTTTTTAGACCCTGATTCACAGCAACTTGTTGAAGAGTTAAAAGTAAGCACAAACAAGAGATTCAGAAAGCTCAATAAAGCTCTAGCTCAGTTGGTAAGTCCCACTTTGGTCACTTTCCCTACTTGCAAATCTGAAGTGTTTCTCCCCCCCAAACCTGGGATCACACTGCATTTTCAACATTACAAAGGGATGTGCTGACCTTTCTGTAAGACCTATCAGGACCAAGCTCACCATAAGCCACCCATGGCTCAGCGTTGCTAAGAACATTTCACCAGTAACTTTGCTTCTTATCACATTTTATAACTCAGCTAACACTTGTGTGGATTACAGATTGATGATTACAGTATGGTATCATTTCTACCACTTAACCCTTGTGACGAAGAATCCATCACAAAGCTGCTTATTCAGATTGACAATGCCATTCAATATGGGGAAGACTTAGATGTCCGTGAAATGAAGGTTATTCTATTTTATTGAATAACATTGTCTGGTTTGAAAGAATGATTTCGTGATATAGAGATCAGGTGACATAGTAAGTTTCTTCTCTAGATTAAGACAAGTTATTTGTGCCATCAAAGAAAAAACAGTGCACCTGTCCTGGACTGGGCATCATGTTCGTAACACTGTATCTCCACCATCTGGTTGCAAATTTGTCTTTCTGTTTTTGAGACACAACATTATTGGAGAGAGACAGTGTGTGTACCTGCAAACAGTCTAACGCCAGCTCAAAGAGTGAAGTCCCATTTTGATAACATGCCAAGAATAATGCAGAATAACTGAAGTGAACACAAATGAAAACGTTTTACTTTTTATACTCAAATGAAACCTTAATCATTAAAAATGCTTTAAAGTAAAATAATTTGATCTGATCTCTTTTTAGGGTGATGATCAAGATGATGAGAATCCTAATGACTTCACAGATGACAGTTGACAGTTGCATTATTAATCCATCTAAAATGTTTAACATGGTAGCGGTACAGTCTGAAACCATACAGCATCTCAACAACAGAGCTAAACTATGTTAACTTTGATGTTCACATTCATGAGGAAGGCACTCCTTTTCAATGCAGCAGTGAAGAACAGTTAAATTCATTGGACAGTATACATGTATGTGGGCAGGTCCAGTTAAATATTATTGCAAAACAGATTTGACGTTACACAGTCGTAGATGAATGACAACCTGCATTCAGCATCATGTGGTCAAAGCAAAATGATAATTACTGGACAGATTCCTCTGTGCTCAGATTTGAAACAAAAAGTTGCACATGTCCCTTATATATGTGTGTCACAGTGTTTGTTGTAGATCTTGTGAAGCCATGGATACAGCTGCTAGTTATTGTGAGTCACAACAGTTTGAAAAAGACATCCAAAATGCCAAAATAGGTTACAAATACCTTTGTGTGTGTTTGACTCTGCCCACCACTGCAATCACACACAAACATAGAGTTCAAGTTTAAACACAAAGCTTGAGTTTGTGCCACATAAATGTGACAGCCAGATCGAGCCCATTGCTCATTTGAAAACTATCCAGAAAAGGCACCAGAAATTTGCATTGTTGGTTAAGATTAAATTCATGTGACTGTTCTCCTTGAGGTACCAGTTTTAACAAGAAATTCCTTCATATTCATTGTCCTCAATATAAATTAATATTATTGAAGACTGCATCCCTTGGAAAAGTTTGATTTACATTTTAAGGGGTTTAGAAGTGGTAGTGTAACATTAAAAATAATTTAAACAGAGAAAAAGAAAATAAATTTGTTGTCATAAATGTTGTGAACATTTTCACCCTTTTCCTATTTTCTTGGCGTAAAAGTAATCAGATGCTATGTAGTCCTTTGTGTCTGATAATGTGACAAATACTTTATCCTCATCAACATGAACCTGATGTATCCTCTGAACAGACCCCTTGGAACACAATTTTGGTGGCTTCTTAAGATCATAAGGATCAATGGAATAGTGTAGTCCTTCTCCAGTATCCAGGGTGATTTTCTGTCTGTGATATGGGCAGATGATGCACCATCTTCCTCCGATGTCCTGAAAGGATAATGTGCCATTCCAGAAAACAGTCCATACCTCCCCCACAGAAGGTCAATGGAAATTCCAAGGGGGAGGGGGGAGGCAAAATCAAATGTTTTTAAGGAAAAAATGGAGCTAAATTGGAATTTCCAGAGGGGTGGGGTGGGGAGTATGGATTTTTTTTCTGGATCCAAACAATGTAAAGAATATATAACCAATAGTCTCCATTTTGTGTGAAAATATGCTCGCATGTGTGTCTGCGGACATTACCGGTACATGTATCTGTTCCAAGAAGCGAACAGTTTTCCGAGAGCGAAGCTTGAGGAAAACTGTGAGCTCTGCAGACTGATAATGTCCGTGGACAAATATCCTTCACATATTTTTGAAGCCAAATGGAAGCTATTGTGTTTGTTATCCTTCAAATATTTTTTGCAACACACATTTGAGGAATATCACATGATATTCCCCAGTTTTAGCTGGGGCATATTAAGTCATGGTGTGTTTAGACCAATTTGATGGATTATAATAGGTCAAACATGTAGCTGAATGTTTGAAAATCCAAGTACCGGTAGCCAGTTTCTTACAGCCGCCCCGACCCTTGCCACACCATGTTAACCTCTGCTAAAATGCTGCTATCAACTTCGCTCAAAGCTCAAAGCTATGTGGGGCCTGATGCCATTTTCAGAAATGTATGTGAGAATTAAGAATCTTAAGCGAATGATACACGGTTCAACATTTGTTGAGCAACAAATGTTGCAGCAACTTGTTGAATGGAATAGAGCCAAGGTATATTTTCGTTCAATGACTTTCAACATGTTGAACAGCATATTTCAACATTCAACATCACATGATACACTGTTCAACATTTGTTGCATGAATCATTTGCTTTACATTGGTGGTTAGAACAGTGGGAGTACTGGCTTTATGCAGATTACCTGTGCAAAATTTTTTTTTCCATTTTTATCAGATAAACACCCACCTCTATGTCTCCTTTCTCCAACGGCCCTCCAGCATCTTTTTAAAACAAAGATGTGGTTATTAGCATTAGGGATTTGCTTCATTTGTATCGTTTGGGTGTCGGCTTCCAAGTTTTTCTGGTGGAAATAGCTGGCCCCAGGTGAGGAGATAAATTACCAGCAGTTTCAATACTCAAGACATTTTGTGTTATGTACATAGAGGAGGAGATCCTTTAGTCCTAAATATCAACATGTGTATTCTCTTTACCATTCTCATACATTTCAAAAGTTACATGTAAGGAGGATTTATATAAACATCAACTCAACTGATCCCTGGTGATCATTTCCTGTTTCTCATGCCCTGTATGCTTGATGAACCGGTGATATGGTAAGTTCTTTTCCTCATAATTGTGTTGTTGTTTTTTGCGCAATTCTAAACTCCGGACAGGTGGTGCATTGGGTTACCGGTGTAGGAGTGAGCACAGACAGCCCAAGCTCTCCCTGTGCGATGATCGTCTTGCGTGATGGCAGTGATGGCAAAATTATAGGAGTTTGTATGGGAATATTTACGATTGGTCTGAGGAAGTAACATCACTGTCAAATTATTAATAAAAATTCCTAACCTTACTTCTACGCTGTATTACTTCAATGTCTGTTCGCCGCTTACTTTGTTATCTAGAGGCCTTTGCAGCGAATTATCACTCTTAGGAATGGAAAACCCAGGAGGAGATAATTCGCCGCAAAGGCCTCTAGACAGCAAAAGACAGAACACAAAAGAACACCAAGTGAAGACTAATCCCAAGTGAACAAAACACAATGCTTTCTGGTATCTACAGAAAACCCGTACAGTACCTCTTCTTCTGTAATAATAATAATAATAATAACAACAACTTTATTTAAGTCTCAAATCGTTCTAGCTGAACACGAGTGCTCTACTAATTGGGGAGACTATAAATCATCAAATAAACTCTAAATTAAATCAAATGTTGGTTTTTGGGGAGAGGGGGAGAGGGGAAGGCCGGAGTACCCGGAGAAAAACCTCTCGGAGCAGAGTAGAGAACCAACAAACTCAGCCCACTTATGACGCCGAGTGCGGGAATCGAACCCGGGACACATTGGTGGAAGGCGAGCGCTCTCACCACTGCGCCAACCCTGCTTCCCTAATTCTTAGTACTGCAATAATTATTTTTGCAACAAGATGGTAAAAGACAGCTCCTTGCAAATGAACTTAAGACTTACGGTAGCAACGCTGATCCATGGCAAAGAAATTTTCATTGTGGTAAAATATGACAATGTCCCTTCCATTCACATTGCATTTTAATTTCCTTTTTTCCACTAGCTCTCGCTTATTGCAAATAAAAACAGAAGCAGCAGCTGCAGCAGGGCTAAATTCAGTTTCTGGAGAGTCATCAGCTGTATCAGAAGGTTCTGACATCGCAGGATAACACGTACAAATCCAGAAAGAAAGGAGATGTTTCAGCGGTCTCTACTGTTTAATGATGCGCGGCCAAGATGCACGATAAGGCATCTTTTTCATGTTAAACACACATATAGTCACTAGTCACTAGTAACTTAATAGGGTTTACAAGGGTGTATTAGGGTTTTGAAGGGTATATCAGGGTTTATCTTGAGGGTTTATCAGGGTAAACTATTTGGGTTTACAAGGTTATACTAGGGTTTAGAGGGGTGTGATAGGCTGTACTAGGGTGACTATATGAATGTGTGTTACATGACATATATGCCTGCTCATTTCCATGATTTTATGAACTGAATTTGTAAGGGGAGACCTGGTAACCAAGAAAATTCAACATGGCGGACGTCATCTTCTTCCCTCCTGTGCTAATCCTTGCTAAGTAAATGCAGCGAAGTCTATGGGCGTCTTTACGCTCAGTCGGCAAATGTAGTTCAATTTCAAGCTTGTTAAAGACCACACGAGCAGATTTCCCGGTTAATTACCAGCATTTTTTGAAGATGCATAAAGGAGGTACGTAACCTTGAAATTTAGCTTTGGTAATTTAATCCTCAGCATTTGACCTTTTTCTCGCACAATCATTGCTTTGAAGGTGCGCGCAACAAGTCTGAATTTTCAGGAGGTGGAGGAAGGAGAGGTGGCCGAGGGAGACATCCGTCAGGGTTGTCAGGGAAACAGATTGGCTTGTGGTATGCGGCCAAAGGGAAAAGAAACAAGATTAATAGAGAGGTGAAACAGGTGCGGTTAAAAGGGTAGCCAAAAAATTTCTTCCCATTTATTTTGTCTTTACCTGGTTTGTTAGTTGATTTAAAATGGAGACTGTGGACTTAAGGCACTGGGAGTAAACATAATAAAGAGTGGGTCAGGGGGTTCATTAACGGCCGGGCATCGGGCAAATTGACCGGCTGTGAACGAGACTTAGCCATCAATTTTCCTGGCTGTTTTCATCTTCTCTTCTTACTTTCTTTGATAAGAAAAAATGAAAATGCCGGGCTGAAAAACCTCACTGAGGATTAAGCTGCAAATTTGCTAGGGTGCATTGGGTTTAGGTTATGCCGAAAATCTTTGGCGTGGGTTTTAAAATTTTGCGGTGTACTGGTGTGGAATTGACAAGATGTTGGCATACTGAAGTGAGTGATCAAGGCAATATTTGGCATAACTGGCATACCCTCTAACCTGATTTGATTTTGACATTTCCTGTTGTGCAACAACCAATCAGAAGTGCCACAAAACCGCAAACTAATTATTACTGTTACTGTTTGCAATGTAGCTTTCTTGCACGTGATTGGCTTTTTACCTGAAACACAATAACATTCCATAAATATTTCTTGTGCTTATGGGTTTTGGATTTTCACAGTA